>CM067528.1:5730000-5805000 GCA_034509925.1 Hirudinaria manillensis | reverse complement strand
TGTTGTTGGCGCTGGGGAATGCGGTTGTATGTCCCGGGGTGATCTCGGGCCCGGATGGGGGACAGTGGATGTTAGTTGAGGTGTTTGATGATCGCGTTTGCTGTTGGATGATTTTTTTGGCCGAGAAAATAAAGGAAAAAAAAAAAAAAAAAAAAAAAAAAAATAAAAATAATATAATAATAATAATAATAATAATAATAATAATAATAATAATAATAATAATAATAATAATAATAATAATAATAATAATAATAATAATAATAATAATAATAATAATAATAATAATAATAATAATAATAATAATAATAATAATAATAATAATAATAATAATAATAATAATAATAATAATAATAATAATAATAATAATAATAATAATAATAATAATAATAATAATAATAATAATAATAATAATAATAATAATAATAATAATAATAATAATAATAATAATAATAATAATAATAATAATAATAATAATAATAATAATAATAATAATAATAATAATAATAATAATAATAATAATAATAATAATAATAATAATAATAATAATAATAATAATAATAATAAATAATAATAATAATAATAATAATAATAATAATAATAATAATAATAATAATAATAATAATAATAATAATAATAATAATAATAATAATAATAATAATAATAATAATAATAATAATAATAATAATAATAATAATAATAATAATAATAATAATAATAATAATAATAATAATAATAATAATAATAATAATAATAATAATAATAATAATAATAATAATAATAATAATAATAATAATAATAATAATAATAATAATAATAATAATAATAATAATAATAATAATAATAATAATAATAATAATAATAATAATAATAATAATAATAATAATAATAATAATAATAATAATAATAATAATAATAATAATAATAATAATAATAATAATAATATAATAATAATAATAATAATAATAATAATAATAATAATAATAATAATAATAATAATAATAATAATAATAATAATAATAATAATAATAATAATAATAATAATAATAATAATAATAATAATAATAATAATAATAATAATAATAATAATAATAATAATAATAATAATAATAATAATAATAATAATAATAATAATAATAATAATAATAATAATAATAATAATAATAATAATAATAATAATATGAAAGGGGTTTCCGTGGCGACGCGGATCGTGCTGGCACGCAGGACGCTCGAGAGGGATTAATCGAAATATTTTGCTTCAAACTGCTCTTAATCAAATTTTAATTTTAGCGATTAAGTGTAGTTTTAAAAATCCTATTAGAGGATATAAGTTTCGTTAAGTTTTGTTCTGCTGCAGAAAATCTGGTGGAGCACCAACCAAGTTACTTTATTAATAGTCAAGATATTTAAATTCTAACGTTATAACCTATTAACAAACTTGGTCGACTAAGGTTTAATCTAATCTGTGTTGCTCATAACTTTATTTAATAGAAGTTATTTAGATAGTATCTTCAGCTTCGTTTGTAAGGTTCCAACTAAAACTAGTCAAGGATAGCCTTAAAAGTTTCAAGCTAACACCAAAAAAATATAAATTACTTAATAAACCAAGTTTTGCTTGTATTTATTGAATTTTTGTGCGGTTTAATGCCGGAATCGCCATTTTATAAACAAGAACGACCGCCATTGTAACGTAAAATTTCAAATTTCAACGTATTGGCGCTTTGAAGCTGTTTTGAAATTTTCGTTTTGCTAGGCCCATCATTCTCCGATTATAAATTATGCATTTTAATAAATATAATTCTAATTCTTTATATCTTCAAAAGTTGAATGCTGCCATATTAGCCGATCAAAATAAACGTCGCGCGGAAATTCGTAGTGTTGTTTCCTTAAGTTCTTCAAATAGTCACCAGACCGAGACACAGTCTCAAAATGGACTATCTGAGGATTACAGGTCGACTGTTAAAGTCAATAATTCGAAGTTAGCGAATAAAAGCAACAGTGGACCAAGGAACAGTATGCTGAACTGATGTGGTGTTTTTATTATGCGCAAGCTAATAAAAATGAAGGAGGAGTTGTCAAAGGAACTTATACGACGTGGAGAAGTAGAAATCCTGAGATACACCAGAATATCAATAAGGATACTCTAGCAAACACCAGAAGATGGATTATTAACACAAAGAAATTCAATGACAAGGAACTCCAAGACATTAAAAATCGTGCATGTCAGAACGCAGAGAGGCATCTATCAGAAACACAAACTGAAATTGTAATTGAATCGATAAGTGAGGGAAAGTTTCAGTCTCCACAGAAAGCAATTGACTCTCTGACCATTCAGTACCCCCAAGATCCAGCAACAAATATTACTGAATTAGAACAACAAATTAAAAGTAGATTGCTTGAAAATAAACACTTGGATTTCAATAATAGACCAAAGCTTAACAAAGTAAGAATATGCAAGGATACCTTAGAAAAAATAAAGGCAACTAATGAGATCTTATCCAAAATGATAAGTGGTAGGCAACTTAATATAAGCGAAATTAATGATTTAATCTATTGCTCAGCCAGTGTCATAGCTGGGGTACAGAAACCACGAGATGGCCCCGTCGGAAGGAAAGAACCTGCATGGAAAGTACGGATCATCAATAAAGTAGAACAGTGCAGGAAGGATTTATCAATTATAAGTGAAATAAAAAAGGGTGTGGCAACAAAGAGGGTTCACAATAAGGCTAAACACCTCTTCAAAGACGAAAGTAAGTCCCTAGAAGAGAAGGAGCAAGACATTAAGATGAAATTGCAGGCTACTGCCCAAAGGTTAAAGAGATACTGTAAAAGAAATGATGGGTACCATCAAAATAAGCTTTTCCAGGAGGATGCAAAGAAGTTTTACCGTCATTTATGTAAACGAAACGAAGCAATTAGTGACCCACCCTCTGCAGAGAAAATTGAAGAATTTTGGAGAGGAATTCTTGAGAATGAAATTGTGCACAACACTGAAGCTGCTTGGGTAAGAGATGAGGAAATTGCATTTAGGAATGTGGTTACAGAAGAATGGAAAGAATTTACAATAAGTGAAATTCAGGAAGTTATTAAAAAATCTTCAAATTGGAAATCCCCAGGCCCTGACAATATACAAAATTTCTGGATTAAACGTTTTACCTCTCTCCATAGTATACTTACAATAGCTTTTAATGATTTGATTAATAACCCAGAAAATATACCATCCTGGCTAACCTCCGGTATAACTTTTCTCCTCTCAAAAGGTGCAAACCAAAACAATCCCAAAAATTACCGACCTATAACCTGTCTTCCCACCTTATATAAATTGCTGACCTCTGCAATATCAAACCGGCTATACACACACCTTGATAAGAATAACATCCTTCCTATAGAACAGAAAGGCTGTCAACGAGGGTCAAGAGGTTGTAAAGACCAGTTGCTTATAAACAAGATGATTGTAAGTACTGCCAAAAGAATGAAGAGGAATTTAGCAATGGCATGGATTGATTATAAGAAGGCATTCGATAGTGTCCCTCATTCTTGGATTTTGGCGTCAATGAAGATGTATGGAGTCCCTGCTAGAATCACCGGTTTCATGGAATGCTCGATGAAAGAATGGAAAACCGAACTTATGCTGTGTCATCAGTTAGGTTGCATAAAAACCAATAGAATAAGCATTAAGAGAGGAATCTTCCAAGGTGACTCTCTCTCACCCCTCCTTTTCTGTTTGGCTTTAGTACCCTTATCAAATATGCTAAATAAATTAAAATTAGGATATGAAATAGAACCAAAAGAACAAATATCTCATTTACTTTACATGGATGATCTAAAAATATTTACTAAAACAGAAACCCAACTTAACAAGGCCCTAACCACAGTCAAAACGTTTACTGATGACATTTGCATGGAGTTCGGTTTAGACAAGTGTGCCGTAGCTATAATGAAGAGAGGCAAGCAGATCAAAAGCCGAAACATGTCATTTGACGATCACAATTCAATTCAGAGTCTTAACGAAGAGGAGGCGTACAAATATCTTGGAATCGATGAGAATGGTGACATTAAACATCCTGAAATGAAGGAGAAAATAGCCAGAGAGTATTACCGTCGGGTGCGTCTCATTCTCAAGTCAGAGTTAAATTCCAAGAACAAGTTATCGGCAATTAATGCTTTGGCAATTCCAGTGCTCACCTATAGCTTTGGCATAATTGATTGGAGAAAGTCTGAAATCGACAAAATGGATCGCAAGACTCGAAAGTTGCTGACGATGCATGGACTTCATCACCCAAAAGGAGATGTTAGTCGACTCTACATTAAGAGACGCAATGGAGGCCGGGGACTTATCCAACTGATGTCTGCCTACAGCTGTTCCATGGTTAACTTGAGTGATTATATTGAACAGGGCAAAGACAGGCTCTGTAGTCTTGTCAAAAAGCATGAAGCAGGGAAGGCAAAATATTCTCTCCTTAAGGAAGCAAAGACAATTAAAAATAAATATCTGTCTTTGCCCACTGTTCAAACATCTGTGAAAGAAATGTTAAAGGACAACATGGAGAAGGAGAGAATAAATGAATTGAGGGAAAAGCCCATGCATGGACAATTCTTTTGTAACTTAGAAAAGAATTGGGTGGACAAAGAAGCAAGCTGTGCTTGGTTAAGAAGCGCTGGGCTCAAAGGCGAAACTGAAAGTTTAATCATGGCAGCTCAAGACCAGACACTAAACACACGTTACCATCAACGCATGATATTGAAGCAGAAGATAGATGGCAATTGCAGGATCTGTGGCAAGGCCCAAGAAACGATAAGCCACATAACGTCGGGGTGCACTGTGTTAGCAGCAACTGAATATTTGCACCGACATAATAAGGTGGCCAGTTACATCCACTGGGTTGTATGCCGTGAGCTAGGATGGGAAGTTCCAAAGAAATGGTACGAGCACATGCCCCAAAGTGTGACGAATATAAAAGATTACACCATTCTATGGGACTATGCAATTATCACGGACAGGAAAATATTGGCCAACAGACCTGACATTGTTATCCATGACAGGAGATCCAAGTCGTGCATGCTAATTGATGTTTCCGTCCCGGATGATAAGAACATCGCGCTCAAAGAAGCTGAAAAAATTAGCAAATACAAGGACCTGGAGATTGAAATCAACCGGATGTGGAAAGTGAAGTCTAAAGTCGTTCCGGTAATTGTAGGAGCGCTCGGAACGCTAAGAAAAGACTTTACAAAGTATGTAGAGTTGATACCAGGACGACCAAAGACTTCGGAGATTCAGAAGATCTCCTTACTGGGCACTGCCCATATTCTTCGGAAAGTTCTTGGATGAATTGCTGAGAGCACTGGTAGTGCTCAGCATTCATTCATCACCGGCTGTGAGACCGAGAAGAAGCAGGAAAAATGTGTATGATAATAATAATAATAATAATAATAATAATAATAATAATAATAATAATAATAATAATAATAATAATAATAATAATAATAATAATAATAATAATAATAATAATAATAATAATAATAATAATAATAATAATAATAATAATAATAATAATAATAATAATAATAATAATAATAATAATAATAATAATAATAATAATAATAATAATAATAATAATAATAATAATAATAATAATAATAATAATAATAATAATAATAATAATAATAATAATAATAATAATAATAATAATAATAATAATAATAATAATAATAATAATAATAATAATAATAATAATAATAATAATAATAATAATAATAATAATAATAATAATAATAATAATAATAATAATAATAATAATAATAATAATAATAATAATAATAATAATAATAATAATAATAATAATAATAATAATAATAATAATAATAATAATTAAAATTTTTTAAAAAAACAATAACAATTACGATGGCTTCACCTATCCACTCAAAAAAAGAATTTTCTTTCAAAACTCACGCTGCAAAATCCTTCGTGGAAGTGAACAGTTGATTCCAAGCCGTCGAGAACCACTGACACCAACCTCTCCATTTCGTCATCGCCTGCGTTGATTGAAATAATTTATTAATAGTATAATAATAATAGATTAATAATATATTTCAATCAATCAATGAAATCATTTATTATTTATTTATTTCAACCAATCAGCTTTCAATTGCAACAGCAAAGAAAACAATGACGATTCTAAAATTCCGAATAGTCGGCCACAAGAGTGTTTCTTTAAGCCACTCGTCGTTGCCATCATCGTCATCATCATCGTCATCATTATCATCATTTTTGAATAAAAGTCCAAGGAACGATCACCTTCATCGCAATAATTTACAAAAATTGAAAAGTGGTGTTGGTCTTGTTCTTCAATCCATACACCCATCAATCATTCTTCCATGCTTCGATATCGCCATCCATCCGTCCGTCCGTCCATCCAGCCATCCATCCATCCGTCCTTCCGTATTTCAATCCGTCCATCTGTCCATCCATCCATCCATCCATCCATCCATCCATCCATCCATCCATCCATCCATCCATCCATCCATCCATCCATCCATCCATCCATCCATCCATCCATCCATCCATCCATCCATCCATCCATCCATCCATCCATCCATCCATCCATCCATCCATCCATCCATCCATCCATCCATCCATCCATCCATCCATCCATCCATCCATCCATCCATCCATCCATCCATCCATCCATCCATCCATCCATCCATCCATCCATCCATCCATCCATCCATCCATCCATCCATCCATCCATCCATCCATCCATCCATCCATCCATCCATCCATCCATCCATCCATCCATCCATCCATCCATCCATCCATCCATCCATCCATCCATCCATCCATCCATCCATCCATCCATCCATCCATCCATCCATCCATCCATCCATCCATCCATCCATCCATCCATCCATCCATCCATCCATCCATCCATCCGTCTGTCTGTCTGACATCGGCAATCCATTTATTCATTTATTCCTCCGTGCATTCATCTGCTGAGAAACCGAGGTGGTGTAACTCAATTTTCTGTGTTTAGAGATAAATCTTCACTAGCCTGGCTAATTGCTCTGATTGGCTTGTAATATCGAATTTAGAAGGCCTTGCCTTTTTTATATCAAATTTACAAGACTTTCCACCGAATTTATGAAGCCTCGGCTTATAAGACTAAATGACAAATTGAATTGCAAATTTAACATTACAATTCTTCCCGTCTCGATGAGACCTCCAGTTCTGCAAAAGTCGTAACTTGTTAAATGTTCATTTCCAGACCGGGGAAAGTGGAAATGGAACTTTGTTGATTAGTTGACTTCCCTTTTTGAGTCATTTCCTGCATCGACTGGAAGGAATTATGATCACCTTCACTGAAAAATACGTCGGAAAATACGCTAGTTTCATGTCTGTTTGCAATGAAATTAACTGGGAGACTCTTTGAATGACATAAAACCGCCTTAAAGAGATCTCAATAGCCTTACATTTGGCTTGAATGATAAAGGACTAATTACGTGCCAGACTGATACGAGGCAGGCTCCAGCGCTAATCACGAAAGTAAAAAATTCAGCTGAGCGTTCAGCTATCGCTGTCAGTTCGTGTTTCCAATCGGATCAAAATGGCATCTGGAAAGGCAATTAAGATGTGAGAAGCTGATAAGAAATATAAATCAAAGAAATTCTGCTCGGAATCTCTAAAAAAACGTCTTGATGTTTACACTCGATGTCGTTCACCTGATCTGGAAAGAAGGGGAAAAAAGTGCCACGGAGAACTTGCCGATGCATGTGCGACATTTCAAACACATCACTTGAGGTTCAAAGCTTCCAGGATTGATACACGATACAGGTATTTATCAGTAATATCCTGGCATTAGACTTATTATTTATATTTTAGATCCTGTATTGCTAGATTCTTGCCCGTACAATTCTATTATCGACATCGTTATGTTACATTATCGAGATCTATATTTATATGTCATTATCCATGTTCTTATATTATATTATAGAGATGAAGTGCAAGTCATCAAACATTGCAAGATCCGAGCAAAGGAATTTGCTTTTAAAAGGATCGAGTTTATTGAGCCTCAAAATGGGATATTTTTAAGGCATTCTTCCTAACTTTCGTAGGAAAGCTTTCTGAAATCCATCCAATAAATTTTGAAAAAAGCAGCAATCAAAATGTTGAAGCTGAGAGATTAAAAGATGTCGTCCTCTTTGTCGCTCTTGGTTCTTGGTTCCATTACGTCTTGTATTTTGAACGGCATCAACAGCATGAAAACGTTCCTAATCTAGAAAGTGAAATAATCACCAGTTATCTCTCGACACGTGAAAATAGGTCTCCAGACAGACTTTTGGTGTTCGCAAGGCATGCAAACCTATCCTCTTATGGCATGCAAACCCATCCCCTCATGGCCTTGTTTGAAAGCAGTTACAAAATACGATGCCAGCCTCGTGACAAGATGACCTTAAGATTAAACCTTGCAACGATATTTGAACAAAAGCTCAGTAATTCTATTAAGAGCGAAATCTTTGTTCGTATAATGCATTTGCATATTTTCAAACTAAAAGGTTTTGTCTTAAGAAGATTCCCCCTTTTTTTGATACAAGTTTTTCTCTAAGATGTTTCGTTCAGATGAAACGCATCTCCAATGCCTCCGTAGAAATAAATAAAAAAAGTCGTTTTGAATATTTTCGAACATTTAATTGCAATTTAAATGATTAAGTGGTAATTTAAACGAGGCAATAACTGAAATTAGTAGGAAATTGGGCCCAAGAATGAAGTAGAAGATATGAAAGAAATTGCTCGTGAACTTAAAAGAAAGTGCAAGAAGAATTAATTTAAAACTTTCCTACGCCGTACGAGACACCACCCGTCTCGTCTAATGGAGTTCGGATAATCAGTCGAGTCTGTTACGATTACCCAGGACTTCATTATCATCGCCAGTAATATTATTACTATCAATGTCATCATCATCATCATTAAGTTCACTTTTATGAAAAGCCATTACCTGGTTTGCATCGCTTTGAAAGCCCAAATGGTGTGCGGTGATGATAATCACACGACGATTATCAGTTCTTTTGGAAGCTTCAAAGATTTCATCGACTTCATGGAATTTTCAAATCCTCTGAAACAAGTTGTGGATCTCGTTCGATCCACGAAGTTTGTGTCTTCATCTTCGTCTTCATCTTCGTCTTTATCTCTCAATCGTCTCGAGCTTTTCCATTTCAACGTCAACGAAATGTTTACAGAGCCATAAATATTTTTCCAAATCCACACTGCTTGCTTATTCGCATCTCGGCTATTTCTTCCACTCCAACTTTTTCCATTACAACTTATTGGTGACTCACATTTCTCCAAATATCTTTGCAGTTAGCCAAATAGTTTTGCAAAGACCGAAGTTATAATTTCAAAATGAAGCATTCAGGGAATATCAGATGAGATTCAAAGCATTTGATTTTGAAATTCGAGAAAAAAAAATTATTTGAAATCGAGGACATTGTCAAACAATGGCTGAAAAACAAACAGATGAATATTTGTTCTTTTCTGATATTTTTAAAAGCTAAAGATTTGATTTTTGAAATCCTGCAATGGAGGATCTGAAGCAAAATGGCCTCAGAAGTTGTGTTGCATTAGAATTTCCGTCCACAAACAAAGGAAATATTTCTGAATAAACATTCACGGTCAGAAATAATTTACAAATGGATTCCAATTGCATATTTTCGTGCGGAAATCCAATTACGTATTTCGATCACCTAAAACAATGGATTTTGAAATTAAAATATAAAAAAAACCCCGATGTTTGGTTCAATCTTTGTTTTGAATTTTTTTTTGGTTGGAAATCTGCTCAAGTTATTTAGGGGGAGGATGAAAATAACGATCGAAGACAAATTATTGATTGGAAAATTAAAAAGTTTAAAATCTAATATTTTAAACCACGCCTTAATGCCTGAATTTCTCGCTTTCAGATTACATTTGAACGTCAAAGTATCATTCGGATATCAAGTAAATTAAAAAGAAATGACAAACGGATATTGGCTTTCTGTTTTATACTGCAGCTGTAAAATAACTCTTTCAACACGAACCGAAAGAGCGTTGAACTTCAGGAAAGGAAACTGAAAATGAACTCTTAACATTTCAATTCATTTCAACTTATTTTAAATCACAAAATTCGACTTATTATTCGAGAGAAATTGAATGAAATATTTCAAAATAAATTTCATTGGCGGCTTTGATGGAGAATCAATATTCAATGAGTTACTCAAACCAACTCCAGCTAATTACTTGTTAACTTCATTCGCCAGGAATTCTGATGGAAAGATGGTCGGTCAGGAGATAAAATACCCGGAAAAGAATGTAAACCGATAACAATGCCCAGAAGTTTTGATAGTGAAGCACCAGCAAGCAAAATGTTTCCATGCAAAACCAGCCTAGCGTGGAGAACGCCTACAATAATTGACGCAATCAACAATCAATGGTTTCATCGCTGTCTTCCTCCTCCTCCCACTCACCGCCATCATCATCACCACCACGCTCACCATCATCATCATCATCACCACCGCCATCATCATCATCGTCGTCGTCATCGTCATCATCATCATCATCGTCATCGTCATCATCACGCAACGCCTCGAGACCGTTTAGACTTGTGCACTTGTTGACTCTCCTTCTTGAACTGGTAGAATTAAAACAGACACATTCATTCGCCATCAGCGTCTAATAAGACCTGACGTTGATTTGCAAAACAGTTTGGAAATCAGTTGTTTGTGCATTACTTATTCCAAATATTTTTCCTTCATTTGTTGCTAGATTTATTTATTTATATTTTGTGTGACAATCATGTGATAAAATTCTATTCATTATCAAACGATTCCCTCTCCTATCTCCGTCTCATGCTTTTTCCATTCCCACGTGGATGCGATAAGCAACTCCTGATAACGATATCTGTTTTGTATCTGCACGAAATTAGGGCAGATCGTAAGAAAAATGAAATAATTCCAGACTCGGTTGCCACGACGCAGGTTTTCCGAACAAAGAGGCTTCAAACATCCTCCTCGCTCCTCGCACACACACACAACCCCACACGGCAAAGGTGACGTTTCTAAATTTTTCTAAATTCTTGACAATAACTTTTAAAAATGAATTATTTGTAAACGGCGAATGAAGTTCCCGATGTTTGTAAACAACGAAACGTGTTTGAAATGCTCTGCTTCAATCGCACGGTTTCCATGAATTTCGTTAAAAAACAGACTCACAATGGGAGTTGGATGTCGTCTCGTTTTTGGGTCGAGCCTCTTTGTCGTTGTTATTAACGGGTGGCGAATTGAAAGTCATCGTCATCATCACCGTCATATTCCAGCAACTCCATCATCATCATCATCACCGTCATATTCCCGCAACTTCATCATCGTTATCATCATCGCCGTCATCATAATCAACCATCGCCACGGTCATCGATCATCGAGCTCATAGGAATGATTACAACACTACCGGCATCATCGCTATCTTTGCATGCGATCGTCTTCGTGTCATCAGTTGCACTCACATGGTTTATGTGATTATCATCACCATCTCAACATTCGTCGTCGTCGTCGTCATCATCGCCAACGTCCCGAAAATGGATCCCAAAAATGGATCACGGCTTAAACTGACTGCGATGACTCACAACAGCAGGCCTGCAACACCTTGATCCCACGTGACTTACCTTGATCGGTCTGTTCTTTGTTGGCCAGGTATTCTGACGTCATAAGCTGGTTAAGTAAGGTGGTCTTTCCAACTCCGGATGATCCGAGGACTGTCACGTGATAGACTTGTGGCTGGGGGACGTGGAGTTCCTCGGTCGAGCAAAACTGAACGTTTTCTTGAACGTCGATCGAACTCTTGTTCGACCATCGATCTGTTGATTCCTGTTGGAGGTTCAAATCCTGCGGGATCAAATCCCGTGGCAGACTTTCGCGACCGGAATTCAGTGAGGACTTCCTCTGCTCGTCCAAAATCACGTCGATCTTCGACGAACTCCTAGGCCTGGATTCCGACGAACCCCTCCTCGCAATCGGCGTCAAATTACCGCCCGTCGACGGCTGATTGACGGTCAGACAGGTCAGCGAACTCCTTCTGATCGAATTGCTTCCGGGTGCCAAACTGCAAACTTCCAGTCGCGAGTAGCTCCCTCCGGCGACTGCAGCACTGCATCTTCTTTGACTCGCCGTTCTTTGGTCTCCACCGATCAGCAAGAACTGCCTGTTGCCAGAGCCGCAGATCTTGAACGAATCTCCTCTGCTGATGATTTCACCCTTCTTCGTCGTGAAGCTTCTCACTCTGTAAACTGTCGGAGTGCTTTCCATAGAATCGCCGTTGTCTTGGCAGCCGTCGTTCAAATCGTTGTCTCTGATCTGACTCGGTCTCCTGCTCGAATGTTCCCGCTGGTTCACGTTGCTGGTCCTCCTTCTGTCGTTGAAGGTCGTATTTCGACAGCTCTTGGATCTCTGGAATTTCTGCTCGTCATCCATTTCTGACAAGTCCCTGTTGAACTCGTCATCCGGTAATTCAACGTTTCCATGGCAACTTCCAGTGAATGAATGACGGCTTCGTCTTCTCGAGTCTATGGTCGGAGAGCCTCTCAGTGCATCATCTACGAAGTTCAACTCGGAATGAACGATGCCGCCGTTCGAAGGAAATTTGAAGTTGTCAACAACGGATTCATCGGCAGAATCTCGATGTTGTTGTTGCTCTGACAATCTGCGACACGCCACGGGGCTCGGTGGCTGGATTTCCACTTTCACCTAAAAACAAATCGACTTTCTGTTTCATTTACGAAAGGTTAACTGTTTTCTTTTTAAATAATCGATTTAATACTTTGATCAAATCTAACAAAACACCGATTAGCCTGGAATGATATGAATCAATGTGTGAACAACCATGGCAAAGACTGATTTTAGGTAATGAACCGAAATTTAAATCCCAGCATTAATGAAGATGTTCGAGCAATAATTATTTTATGACTAATAAAGTTATTAATAATTAATAATTAAAACAGAAACCTGTAAACTTCCATCGCTTTCCTTCTCTGGCAAACGACGGATACTTTTCCTCAAACTTTTTCTTCGAGACGATTTTCTGGTCTCGTCTGAGAACCCTTCTGACCTCAAACTGTGTCTTGGCGAAGCGCGTTGAAATATTTCAGAAGTGTCCAAATCTTCAATCTGGATTTCGCAACCGGAAGCTCTGGCTTTGAAAATCTCGAATTCATCCATAGTCCAGCAGGAGGTAAGGCAAAGTTCAAAACGCCAAATTCCAACTTCAATTTCGTCCCGTTTCTGACAAAAATCCTTTTAGAAAATCGTCAGAAACATTGTTGCGAGTCTCGACTGATAAACCTAAATATAAAAGTGGACGAAACATCTGTTCACGTCCCGCTAAATGGCAGAGAGTCAAGCGCCCACACGAGCTCAAAGTTCAACAGGTGGGTTTCAGTAACGAGGTCTCGCAAAGCTACGAAGGCTTTTAATGCCTCGGAAAGCGAATGAAACTTTCCAGATGTTCTGCCATCATCATCATTATCATCATCATCATCTCTCCGGTCTGAGTCGACGCGCGAGTTTATCGACAAATGAATATTTAATGTCGGAAATTAAGACACAAATACTGAAATAATTAACAATTAGCGACTGCCTTTCTAACGAAAATGTCAACGAACGAAGGTCCATCGATCAGTATTTTAGTCCTTATGAATAAAAACTGTTTTAACGATAATCTCCAATGTCAAATATTCTTCAGAGAGCTTTATTGCTTGCCATGGAAAAGCAATTGCACAAAAAATTCACCAAACGTAACGGATTTTGCCTTAAAAATCATTCCTATCATAATAGACAATAATAACATGTACTTATAATATATTCTATATGTTGATTAGATTTCTTGGATTCCAATTTTTTAAAAACCTGTTCAGACTTAAGCTTAGGACTACGAATTGCAGGCATTTAGCCCTGGAAAGCTCCAAATCAGTTACATTACGTCGTAATTGGCTCTTGGCTTCTCGCACCGAAGATAATATCAAATTTCAGGCTTAAAAGTCGATAATTGAATGTCAAAAAAGAACTGTTTTAAAAACAAGTAGAAATTTGTTATCGATCAATGTTTTTTTTTGTAATTTTTTGAGGTAATTATCTAAGAAAAATTGCAAAAAATGAATTTGATTTCACTTACATGCGCCAGAAGAACTCTTAAAATGATGGCTTCGAGCAAGAATTCACATAAAAAATGTCCTGAAAATTCCCAATTGATAAATTAACAATTTACGACATATAATATTCCAGTTCGTAGGTTAACAACGAATCGTTCTCAAATTGATTTAAGTTTTCGAAAGAAAAGAAAGCATGCCATTCACTCGATTGGTTTTCATGCTTTCCGACCAATCATTGCATTGTTGTCACTGACTACGAATCCGTGTTGGTTTTTTTTTATTTATTGAAATCCCCATTTTCCATAGCAAGTGCAGATCCATTTTGCTGTGACAGAATTTCAACGATGGCCTTCGAATGTGAAAGCAATGGTTGACCATGTAAGTTATTAAGGGATCAATTATTGATTCCTTAACATCTTCTTACTTTACTTTGTGGACTAGAGATTTGATAAACGTAATTAATTAAAATCATTTACAAAGCATACATTTTTTTCTTTTAAAAAATGATTTATTAAAAGCTATTTTACTCATTTCATGGTCTATTTCGGTTTTATTGTCTCTTTATGGTTGGAGAATTATTCGGAAGGAAATGCATTAAAATCCAGCTTGCCGTAAATATTGAGACATTTTCATATACATGTATGATCATAACTTGTGCTTAACATTGAAAGTGTTCAAAGTTAATAAACCATTAATTTTTTAAAATTAATTAATTACTTCATTAAATTAAATTGTGATTCTGGACTTAACAGAAACGAAAGATGAAATTAATTAAAGATATCATTTCATGGCATTTCCTTCGTCAATACGTCCAAAAATGAAGTCCTTCACGGAATACATGCAGCAACGAACATGTCACAAATTTCCAAGCAATTGCAACTTAATTAATTAATTAATTAGTTTAATAATACAAATAATTTTTATATTTAATCCAATTTAGGTTTCCAAAGCTCCAATATGTCAGGAGTTGATTTTAATCTGGAAAATAGAATTAAACTTGAAATACGTACAAAACAAAAGCGTGGATAATGTTTAGAATTTTATATTTGGAATATATTATCGAAAGAAAATATTTAGGAGTGATAAAACATAAAAAAAAGCTCACTGCTTTTTGACAGAATCATATATTGCGTCCTGCTCTGCTGGTTTATTTTGAGCCTTTAGAATAGTAAAATGATTATAATTATCAGTTATAGTCATTAATTATAATTATTAATAGAGAGGATAATGTGCAATGAAAGCTATCTTTACTGCCGTTCTTATTACCTGCTTTATGTCATAAAGCATCTTTGATGCCATTGTCGGACCCCTGACAGGATTTTCAGGCGAAATGAACGGATTGGTTTTCAGTTCAAAAATATTTTTTGCCCTTCCGAATCCAACTTGCAAGGATTTCAGTTTTTCGTTCATGTAGCTGGACTATTTTAAAGACATTATTTATAACCGGTTGCAAGTGATATGCAATTTAAAGAAATATATGGTAAGTAGTGAATAATGTGAATGAATAATTACATGAATTGGATAAGTTAAGGACCTTAAGGTAATATTCCAGTTCGTAGGTTAATTCGTCTTGTTGTGGATAAGTTAGGAAACTGTCCAATGTTATACCTTGACTGATGTACTTGCTGACGACTATCTCGGCAGCATCTGAGGGATGACCCAAGCTGTCGCATGATGTTAATTTAAAAAATTAGTACATTACTTGAAATTCAGTATTTAGATAATGCAAAAATACTCCATCATGGTTTTGATCCAATCCTGAACTGAGATTAAGGGAGGTTCGTTGTACTTTTTGCGAAACAATTGAGCCAATTTCTAGAATTACAACGTTTAGTGTGAATAACTGAAAAAAATCTGACAGATTTCTAGCGAGTACTTTGTGTATCATGGTCAGTAGTCGGTACCCAATCCTATTTATTAAGCACTGCATATTTTAATTGAAGAAATGCGATATTAATGTAAACAAATTCCTTTATTAAATAACGAAAGTTATATTTGAAAAAAATAATTTGGATAACAAAACGTCTGATATTCGAGTGCGATGAGAACCTCAAATAATGCCATCGTGGCCAAAAAGTCTTCAACGAAAGCGCATTAACCGAGTTCAATGCCAGATGCGTACATTTTTTTTTTATATTTAGGATTGATATGAATTTTATTGACATGGATTCAAACAAAATGAACAACTTTTGAAGCATGTTACTAATATCCATCCTCTTTTGAAGACACGCCTGAATAGATATTAGAGGCGTATTTGAAGCACCGGCGGGAGACAGGGTCCTTAGCATGAGACTTTGAAAATTTAAGTAAGCAATATCTTCGGCGGTCTTAGAATTAAAATTCTTGATGATCAAATCATCTCCTACATTACCAGAGCCTCCATGTTTACGTTCTCATACATTTATCTTGCTTTTGAAAGATCATTAAAAAAAATCAAGTGCCCCTGTGTTTCAAAAGAAATTCATTATTTTTCTCAATCAGATTGTTGAAGCCAACATCGCGTTGCGTGCTTGGAGATTGAAGTTTACAGGAAATTTTACTGGTCGATTTTTGACATAGTTTCATACAAACCACATAAATTTGAATTCTGAATGTTCAAATTTCTTCAGCCAATGAATGAACCTCAGCTCTTAGATTAACATCACTCGCTTTTTTCCGATTTCAACCAAAGCCTCTGATTTTGTTTGTTCTGTGCCGGTTCCTCCCTTCTCACCTATGCATCAGACAGCTTGGAATATTTGATTTCTGAATCACGGGGCACGGGGGCACGGCAAATATTAATCCGTTAGCAAAAGCTATCAAACATATATTTGAGATTTCTAAAAATAAAATATGCCCTTTTGTTTATAAGAAATAGTTTTAAATGGAAACTTAAAACGAATGAAGCTGCCAATACTTGAGGATTTGGTACCAGGACTAATATTTGAAATAACTACTGAAATTCTAGCGCTGAAACTCTGTTGTTTAACAGAGCAACAATGTACACATTTCTTAAATAATTTAACAAAATTATGTAAAATGTTTTATTGATGCAAAATAATATCTTCACGATAAAGAATTATCATCATTTTCAACTCTTGATAACTCTGAAAACATTTTTCAATTTTCAATTTCATGACCATTTTAATTCAAGCAACTCACTCGGTAACTGTACTCAAGCATTTGCATCTCAAATTTTTGCTTTTGGTGAAGCAAACTGACGTCGGAATAAGCGCTGAGTATAATGGCTAAAAAGCCAGCCATAAAGATGAAGAAAATAATTGCTTCAAAGATAATTGAAAAATAATTTCCCAAAGTACTCGAAGCATATCGGAGTGGATGGAAATCCAAATCTCCAAGAAGAATTCTTATCATCGAAGCCCTATGTTCAAATACAAATGTATAAAATGAAATAAAACGAAATAAATTTGTGAAAGTTGAACTTACATGGAATTGGATATGTAAGCGAATTCTTCAAAGTCGTAGCCAAATAAGACCAGTCCGGCCAGGGCGAACGCCACGTATATCACTCCGCATAAGAAAAGTAGTCCGGTCAATTCGCCTGAGCACAAGTATACGGTTTTCGACAAACTCCATAAAGTGGAATTGAAACTCAGGTATCTAAAGAGCTGCAAGGAACGATTTAAGGATATCCAGGTAAGAAGTTAAAACCTCATTAGTTATAAACCTTGATGAAGGAAAGGCAGAAAACTATTGACATGGCACTGTCAGACCAGTGAAGTAATTTTCCCAGAAACAACGTGCTGTATGAGGTTAGACTCTCGGGTTTTGTCTTCTTTGTCACAAAAGTGCTGTACAATCCTATCCCAGTGCAACAGAGGCTTATGACCACTACCGTCAGATCGGATATAGAAGCGAAATACATCAAATATCTAAACTTGAAGGATGCTATCTGCAAACATTTTTCAATTGTTATTGTAAAGAATCGCTCAATTTGCGAAAGAAAATCTTACCTCAATCATTGCAACGAAGCAATAAAACAAAATGAAACAGTTGAAAAGAAACTCGACGATGACGTCTATGAATTCGAGATTGGTTTGGTAGCGGATGATCCTGACAACTGCCATGTCGTAAGAGGTAAACACGCCACCAGTCACTGGAAATTCTAGAGCCAACCTGATTACAAAGTATGAACTCGAAGACTCATTCGTCATTGAGAGTACGCTTTTTCAATGGGAATTGACTCACACCACGAAGCAGTGATTATTCAGCTGCTTATTGAAAAGAATGAATTCAATAAACAGAGCCCTTGTTGATCGATCTATCCATTCGTTTGACTGGAGCGAATCCAGCATCAACAGAGCCTCTTTTTTCGTCGCCGGCAGAGAGACTTGATAACCCTCGTCGGCATAGCTGTCTATTCTTCCAAAATAATTGCCGAATCCCAACATATCAGACGAATTATATTGCCTGCTCGCAATGAAAAATGAAGCCGTAAAAATTAAGCGAATGGAAATGTTCAGAGTAGCACATTCACTAACACCCCGTAGGTGCCGATAAGATTTTGCTTTTTTGAAGCAAAGGATGAATATGGCCGGTAGCACTTAAATTCGGGATCATCGAAGCACTCCACTTCCATGCCTTTTATTTGCCTAATTACGGCCGCATACATCAACTTGTTTCTGTACAAAATGTAGCCAATTTCCTCGTCTGTCAAGTTCCTTCCACCGTATTCCAATTCCCAATAAAGTCCATTCATGAGACCATTTCGTAGATACTATTAAAGAGAAACTACTTTTTAATTTGGAAATAAATAAATAAATAAATAAATTAATTAATTACCTCCCACACGTGACCAGTATTTGAGAGGTTGGAGAACATGACCGAAGTTGTGTCTTTGGAAATGGGGGAATGAACAAATAGTTGTGTAACGGAGTGTGTGATATCATAAACCAGTTTGTAATTTGAATTATCTGCGACTGAATTATGATATGGAAAATTTAATTTTAAATGCCTATATGCATTAGTAAAGTTTTGATAATAATACCACGATAAATCTTCAATCGGCTAAAATGAAACTGATTAAAAATATTTTTAAAAAGTCTACTAAAGTTAGTAATTGGAATTGTTACTGTAAATTATTACGACAAGGAAAGCCGTGTGTATTATTAGCTCTATGAGTGCCATTTTTAAATATTTTTCCCTTTCTCCAGGATGCTTGTCTTCTATCATTCTCGTCGTTTGAAACGTGAGATCTGCAAATAACTACCTTTTCAGATAAGAATTATTAAAATTTATACCAATTAAAAATCATTAATGTTGGAGGTGTTAAATATTTGAAAGTCATCACTCACACTTTCTATCTTCGAACTCTTCGAAGTCGAAATCGACAATTTCATCTTCCTCGTCTCTTTTCTTGTCCATCGTTGGTACTTATTTATTATGTTTTTTTTAATCAGAGTTTTTCGGACCTCTGGAAAATCTCGGCAAATTGAACTGCGATGCAGAACTCCACGCAGCAACGGCAACAAATTTAAACTGATCGTTGTTGATATCGCGTCGTAAATATTAAATTAAAATATGCTTGCTTTTGCAACGTTGCAAAAAAAAACGTATTTCAAAAAGCAGCATAAGTGTTTTGAATTGTGACTTCTGATTTATTAAATTGCTGGAAAAAACATTTGCCCATCAATAAATTTCGAAAACTTAAATTCAGATTGTCCTAAATATCAAATATTGCTAATTCAACTTCATTCCACAAGGGGGTTATTTACTCTAAAACATTCGTTTGACAGAACCGCTCCTCTACACATATAAGCCCATATTGGTTAAAATTACCTAACTATTATGCTATTTCTAGTGTTTTATGGATTCTGAATGTTTGATATTTGTTATTGCAAAATGCAAATACTAAATGGGGCTATTAAACTTGGAAGTAAATCTGAGATTGTAAAGGACGTCTAGGATTTAATGTTTCAAATTCTTTAAGAAAAATTTTTAGAGACCACTTCACATGCTTTTGTTTGTCTTTACTGGTCTTTTTCTAGTCCGTACACGAATCGGAACGACGTGGAGCCAAAGAGCGAGGAAAGCGACCATCAAGTCTCGTCAGTGTAGAGATGAGTTGAACCAGAACGCCATTACCGAAACGAGCTTTATTGAAGTTTAATGTTCTCTGTATCGAATGTGTTTACTAGATTATTTATCCTTGTCTCTTTTTTTATCGACACGAAATTACTTCCCATAAAGTAAACTGTAAGATTAAGACTTCTTTTACGAAGAACTATCTTCTGTCATCGATTGTTAATCTGGACGTTTAATGAAAATACATGTGCTTTGAGGGAAACAAACATTAAAAGCACTTATTTGTTCCTTATTTTGTCTAAAGTGATTAATACAATTACTCAGCAATGGCAAACCCCAATGAATGTTAGCAACAGATCTCCGCCTAATAGATTTTGAATTAGCGTTAGAGAGTAACTGCAATCACGTAGTCGAAAACCATCCACTGTGTCGTGATGGTATCTCGGTACGTTATCTTTACCCTTCAGTAAGATTCCCGAATACCAAAATAATCTAACATTTAAGGAGCGCTACCAATTAAAAACTTCAAACATATTTATCTGTGGACTCTAATGTGGACTCTCAATCCTCCAAACCGATGTGGACAAACTAATGATTTGAACACCGAAACACAATCTAAACCGAATTACGTTCACAATTCATTGTGGCTTATCACCAGTTGAAGTTTGGATGGGCAAATTGGGTTGGATTTTTTTCTTGCCTTCCATCGCGTATCGCTAATCGCGATACTCTTAATACCCACAAATGCACATAAACTTAGGGATTGCTCAGCTAGCCTAGCGTAGCGGGATAGAAAGCATACAACTGAAGACCAGTGCAAACGATATCAAAATTCAAATTTTATTATGCAATAAGCCACTTTTCATTGAGAATCAAATGATCACAGTTCAACTGTTGCAAAATCAACCTACGTAATACTTCATAACACGAAATTAATGTGAACGAGCAGAACATATCAGGCACAAGTTGTAACATTAAACCTTTAGTAAAGTGAGATAGCTTGATTGTCATGTGTTTAAAATAAGCCTGAATCCGTAAATTAGGTTTCGCGAAGCCATTGGTCAGAAAACAGAAGCAACACCATCTCCAGCAGACAAACCACGTAACAAACTCTATTGGCAAACATTCACAAAACCGAACACACTTTGTAAAGAGTGCTGCAGCCGAGACATGACGAAAACCTTTCCAAACTGACCTGACAACGCACTGCACACGCCAAGTTTAATATCGTTTTCAATGTCGCCGAATACCGAAGCAGGTCCACCACAAACCACTCGTCAAGGTAGCCGTGGCGTCCCAGACTTCAGTAAAACCTGTTCGAGACTTCCCTGCCAAAGTTTCCTCGACAAAGACAGCCTGCAAATCGGTGAGACAAAGAACCACAAAAGCGCCACCATTCAGAAAACTGGCCAACAACCCCTTTCCTGAGTTAGTAGCAACTAATGTGACGATTTTAATTAACTTGAATTATTCTGCGTGGCAGTGCAAACCTCATTATCCTTCAATGTCATGGCCTCAAGCTGCACACTCGTCGCCAAAGCATTTAACTGTTTTTACCGTTTGCCGGTATTTGCCAACCCACGCCCAATCCTCATTCACACCTCATTCGAACATGCCAACAGAATTTGCTACCACTAACCCAAAACCAACATCTAAAAATTAACAGGAACAACTTACTCAGTGAATAAGGTTATTACTGTCACTAAATGTATTGAGATGTTTCAACTCCACCATTATTTACCATTGTAGTAGAGTGTCAAATAAACAAAGCTCATTCGACCTCAATTGATTTTTATACTTTTGACACGATATAGCAAAGAAAAATCACGGGCCACCACAAAAAAATTCAAAGAAAACGACTTAAATTTCAGACAAAAGCCAGCGACAAAATTAATTACAAATGTTTAAATTCACAAAAATAAGATTGTCTCTCTTTCAAGCACTCCACGTCGCTGACTCTTAGTTCCTTATGAGTTAAATTAATAATATTCAATGAGGGCATTTTATTATCAAGGTTCATTCTTAATAAACTTAATAGTTTCAGAATTTACAATTACTAGTTATAATCATACTTAATATAAAGCAAAATGGTTTGAAAATCACCTAAAGTATCACAAAATGGAGTTAAATAAATCTAGTTACAGGTTATGACTTACAGGTTATGACGCTCGGGGCAATCATTTCGAAGGTGCTTGAACGCGAGCTGCGGAGACCTGAAGACTATGTTGCACAGACTGCACTGCCATCCAGAAGTGTGGTGACCGGTCTTGGCCAGGAAGTGCTGATGAAGTTCGGTCCAGGTTCGGAAAGTATTATGACAGTGAGGACAGGAAGCCTTAGTTGCTCCGAGAGACTTCCCTTGCCAGAGGATGGCTTTAATGATTTTATTTTTCGTTTCCTTGTTGACACCACCGTCATTCTGCATACCCTTATAAGAACCAAACTTCTCCGCCATTTTTAATTTAAGTTTATCGGTTCTACTTGCCTTTCTAAACGAGGAAGGAGTGCTCTGAGGTATTGCGGTAAACACACCTTTATCCTTCTCAAAACAATATCTCCGTAATTTTATTCATAAAAATTGAAATCATAAAAATTGCGAAAAACGCCAATTAATATCCGTTAATTTTTTTTATCATTTTAACAAGTTTCGAAATAAAAACAATGGAAACAATGATGATCACAGCTGATATCTGGGGCGAATAGGTTTTGGATATTTTCTATATAAATTTCAGAATTTATTGCATCATAAAATTTTGCAAAATATTTGATTAATAATCTACGGAATATTAAGTGCATAAGATTTTAAGAGTACACTGTCTGTGACCATTTGTTTCGGAAGTTATAAACCATGCATAGTAGCAAATCATCTAAGCCAATGACCGGTAAAAAAATTTACGGTTTGCCAAACCTATTTTATAATTTATTCAAAATTTATTATTTGACTTAGATGCCAAAAGACTTAAACTTTTGTCTCAAATTGAAAGTGAGATTCATGAAGATGAGGTAAGAATTTGTTATTTGTATTTGCTTTTAATTTTAAATGGTTATCTTGAATTATTTTAAGTATTTTTTTTAAAGTTCACGGAAACATGCGTGAAAAAATTTGTAAGAGTATCATCGAGTTTGAGGTTGGTCGCTTAACACCGTCAACAATATATTGTTACTGAACAACATTGAAAAACAATACCATCTTCATTAGATTTTTAAATAATGCTTTAATGTGTTGAAGTCCTTAAACGATATTTCAATTGCTTCAGCCACATCTTGCCCGCTCTGACCGATACCAGTCTAACCGAAGTCGACGACATAATATATGAGCAGAAAGATTTTTCTGACGAGCTCCAATCAGGTAACATTTAATATAATACTTAATGAGGTAAATTTAATTAAAAATTGCCCGCCCAATTGTTATCTACAGCTTTAGATTCAGTGGATCCCAAAGAAAAATTAAGCGCTAGATGCGCTAGAAGATATATTAGATTTCCTTCCTATAAATTTAAAGTATTTAAAGTTTAATATCATATTTATATATTTAAATAGAATTAATATATGTAATAGAATTATTATATGTAATAGAATTATTATATATGTATATAATATTTTAACAAAAAATAATTAAATGTCCCAATTATTTCCAAGGCTCCAAATATAAATTATCGAGCTTTAGGTATGACGAGTCTTCGCCTCTTGGAACATGCCTCTTTTGAAATTTATGACAATGAAAACTTTATTGATCGCCTAGTAATGTAAGCTGACACATTCGTAATAAGATGATTTGAAATTTAATATATATTTATAATAATATTAAGAGACATCGATTTCATGATGGAGCCACACTGCGTCAAAAACTTATGCCAGTCCCTAAAGATATTGAAAATAATCCTCAAGAGGAGAAGAAAAATAATAATAAGTAAATTGGAGGAAGACTTAAGCTGTAAGAAGCATTTTTAATATGTTAGAGCATTTGTAAGAAGGCTACCTGCCTTTCTTATATAATCTAGCCAAGCCATACGGAATCTGAAGCAAAAGCTTTGAGTAGTTGTACATTAATGAGAACAAAAGTCAGCTAAAATGGCCTAATATGCGACGAAATTGATGAATCATTTAATTTATCAAATATACCCAAAACAAATGCAACTAATTATAATTACAGGTAATCGTATAGTCTTGATGGTAATGAAGTTGCTTAAGATCCCTCAAGCAAAACTTCCTCGGAAAAAAAGATTAAGTGCCTGGATATCATACCAGGGTAAGGAAATATTGACGCATTATCTGTACTACAACTTAGGATTAAGTTTATAAACTAGCTACTAAATTAAGCATAATTACATGTTTCATGCCTCCAGCCTCACTCATACTCGAAATGATCGATTTGAAATCGTTTAAGTTTTGTGATGGAATAGAAAGATCCATAAATGACGTCAATTCAACAGAAAAGGTTATTATTTCTCGATAATGACTGATATCTAAGCTAATATTTTAAAGTCATGAAATCGCATAAACGATATTTCTCTTAAATTAGAATCGAAAGCTGTTTACTATGAAATTAATTTCACTAACGTTATTTCAACAGCAATGGTTCAGTATCACATACATGAAGCGGATCCTTGGCATGCCCGAGAGTCAAGAATTCGCGGCCTTCCATTCCGACCACCTTTACTCCTTCTTTATGTCGGCAACCAGTAAAGATGAAAGAATCCAACTATTGAAATATTTTTTGGTTAACAGTTGGAGTGGGGTAAATCATTAATACTTATGTGCACTCATAGACCTGTTGCTGCTTATATTACTATCAATAATTAAGCAATTTGTATTAGTATAGCTTTCATTTTATATTACATGTTACCTAGCCTAGTTATTTTATGCTCTTCAATAAAAAATACCTTAAAGTAATATGACGGATCCCTTACTTTCAGAAACTTCCGGACCATTTAATGCTGGAAACCATGAACTGTCCTCGCAAAACGATATATTTATTTACTGCATGCAATCGATTTCTCTCCTCATGTGCCATAATATTCGAATTAGTAAGGGTGAGAGTTTTAAAATATTTTGAATCCATTTTTAAAATGTCCCGAATCACTTTGAAAAGCTTTTTTGTGATTTCATCTTTTAACGAATTTTGAATTCAGAGCACTTTCGGGAACTTCAGCAGATATCCTGATGTTATGTTAAGAAAATTTGAGAGAAGATTTGGATGCGAGATCGAAGATTATTTAACAGGGAACAAAATCAAGACAAAAGTTGCTCGAGATGAAGAATCTCGAATCAACGACTTTGGGAGTCATGGTTCAATTTCTGAAGATGAAGACGATTACACTATAGACCACTATTTGTTTTATGAACGTTTCGTAAAAGAACTTCAGTTAGTGAACATAATACAAACCGCATGTAACATGTGCCAGGAATTAATCGGGGTTCGTATCTGAAAGTTGAAAAGAAAAGTTGACGAGCAATTTTAACATCTAACGTATTTGATTGAATTTCAGACCGAAAGTGACGGCACTGATGTAGACAATGGAATTTTCAGAGCTGGTCATCTAAATATGCTCGTTAGGGACATCCTTTTTCACCCCGAAAAACGCGGTCGGATACCGTGGATTGTAGAAATCATTTCGCAGATATGGTTAGTCCAGAATATTTTATTTATTTATTCATTTTAAAAGTATTACGTTTATTAATAAAGAACTAATTAAAACACTAAATCTATAATATTTTCGACCATTTAGATACAAAACTTTTTTTATTTGTAGTCCTTTTTTGATCTTTCCAAAAAGACACGAGCATTTATTAGAGGATTTATTAAAGATGTGGAGAGGTGAAAAAATTGATGAGGTAAAGTGGTTATTTGCTCAAATAGTTGATGGAAGTTTGTATCTAGTCGCAATTTGTTTCGATTGAATAGCTGCCGGAATGGCTATAGAAACTTTGTTGACTTTTTTTGTTGTATATATAACAATTAGTGAATCATCGGACAACAATTAAACAATGATGAGATTGTAATAACTTGGTTTCCTAATTCTTTGCAGCTTATAGAAGAAAAGATTTTTTATGCAGTATATTTTTTTATATATTAATGACATCTCAGTAGTACAGGGTGATGACAGGATATGTTTAAATAAAAACTTATCAATAAGCACTTTTATAAAAGCTGCATAACAGCTCCATATGACACTAATATTCATCGAAGCTAAGTCAGGTGTCTATCATTTATTTACAGACAGAATGTTCACATACTAATTGCAATTTCAATACATTTATTTTTTGTAATGAATTAATGGAATTTTTTTGACAAATATAAAGGCCGGTGTAAGACGATTGGCTTGTTATTTTAGTATTCATGAACAGACGCAACGTTATTGCCAAAAGGCATGTTTGCCAGTGAGAAACTTTACAATTCAGGCTTGAATGATTAGTGGCAGATCGAAAATAGGGAAATAATAATATTAAATAGTTCGAAAGTAACTGCCTGTTCGTGCTCGATGCTGTCTGTCATTCACATCTAACAAGTTATCGAGATAAAAAAAATAATCTTTAGTCTGACCAATTTTGTCGATGGTAAAAAATCTGAGAAGTGGTTCATGCCCCAAATAGTTGCTCGTAAATTTTAAATTTAATGATTAAATCTGCCTTCAATCAGTAGCCAGGCATAAAAATTCATAAGTAGCAATGGGAAACTCGTAAAAGAAAAATTTAGTTTTTTTTATTATTAAGCCGAATTTATTTATTTGTTTTAAAGATATTGTTTGGTTTGTGCTGAAATCGCATTCGATTCCACAAAAAATTGCAAAATGAATGATTTGTGATTAATATCGTTAATATATATTTTTATGTTTCATGTATTCAAGATTTAAAAATTTGATGTTTTTAAATAATGTGGAATACAGGCCTCACTTTTAAAAATTGTTAATTTCTATTATTAAAAATATTATTTTGATTGTTGGTTACATCTCCAAAGTAATCTTCCACGTTATTTATGCTGCATATTGTAGAATATGGTGCGGTTCACTATGTTATGGGAGCGTATTTGGGAGCTCGTTTTATTGTTGTCATTTTTTAGAAAAATTATATTTATATATTTTAAAAGTGTGCTTCGTTGTTAATAATTGTTATTTTCGTTTGTGGTTTTAATAAATATGCAATTACAAATCTACAAGTCATATAAATTACCATTTTTAGGTTTCTGTGATAAATTCGATCGATACTGGTCATGATGACATGATTGTAAGTTTCACATTCACTAATCGTTTTAGATAATATTACAGTTTGCTGATTTTGCGACTCTGGTATTCTTAAACTCATAAGAACCAACTAGAATAATATATATCTTTTAAATATGTAGGAACATAATCACAAAAGTTGCATTTGCAAATTCAACTTATTCATGGATTAATTATCAATTCAGCATGATGCCCAGACAGACTATTATGGGGTGAGGTTGGCAACTTGCTCAACAGATAGATCAGTGAAAATATTTGATATTAGGAGTAGGCGACAGCTTTTGGTTGCTGATTTAAGAGAGTAAGTTAAAGCATACATTCTGCTTTTTACATTTATGTTTAGTGTGTTACTCAAGTGTATTAATTTTAGACATGAGGGTCCAGTTTGGCAACTTGCATGGGCACATCCCATGTATGGTTCACTGCTTGCCTCATGTGGATATGATAAAAAGGTCATAATTTATAAGGAGACCAATGGCACTTGGGGAAAAATTTATGAATATGATGGATTTGAATCATCTGGTAAGACTAATTTGTCAATGCAAGTGGTAAATATATTTGAAATTTTTGAATATTGTTTTAGTAAACTCAGTATGCTGGGCTCCCAGTGAATATGGATTAATTCTAGCAGCTGCAAGCTCTGATGGAAGCATATCCATTTTAAACTGCACAGGTTCGAAATGTTTTTTTTTGCAATACATTTTGTGTTATTTCTTCTCTGTATTTATCTTGTTATTTGTCATTGTTCTTGTGTTATGTTTGTGATTTATTCATTATTTTGTAGGAGAAGGAAAATGGGAAGCTAAGAAAATCAATAATGCCCATGCAGTTAGATTATTACTTTTAAGATATTTAGATCATCAATGACTGTTATTGTAATATACCTCATTTATATTTCCATTTTAATCTCAATAATAAATGTCAACTGGCATTGCTCTGAATTGTGTACCATGTATGTTTACATATGTTCCACATACTAAGATCATAATACATATTCTGAAATTCTTTAAAAAAAATACAAAGTAAATGTTTATAGTTTATTATAGAATTATCTTTTTCAGGAATCTGTGTTGCTTATTAGTTTGTTAAATATAGAATATTTGTTCTAATAACATGTACAATTTTACTGTGAGCAATTGATTATTAAATCAGGTACAGGTCATCCAGATAGTGAAATAGCTCTTGAGCTGATCTCTTTTATCATTGTACATCATCTTCTGTGTTTATTTCTTGTTGACTCAATGAACTATTTTCTTAGATGCTAACATTGAATCAACAGATAAGCTGTAATTCAGTCAGCTGGGCTCCTGCCATTCAGGCGGATTCACTCCACAGCCAGAATTCGAAGCTCCCCGTCAAGAGATTCGTGTCCGGAGGGGCCGATTATTTTGTCAAGATCTGGAGGTATTCTCACTTGTTCTCATAGACAAAAGCTTTTTCATATGGTTAAGCATTCAAAATACGTCTGTGATTTTGTGATTTCATAATAATGCATTTATGATAATTTAGGGAGGAGAATGGACAGTGGATTGAAGATGAAAAGCTTGAAATGCATACTGACTGGGTGAGGGATGTTGCATGGGCCCCCTCTATTGGTCTGCCTAGAAGCATCATTGCCAGCTGTTCACAGGTTCCCTTTTTTTTATTTAAGGCATTTATTGGTTAGGGTTTGACATATCTTGTTGTAAAGAATTTGTTTACACTCATATTGATTGTTCTATATTGGCCAATTGGTATGAATTTCAGGACACATGTGTTTATATTTGGACAAATGATGGAAGCTCTTCCACATGGACTCCTAAACTTTTGCACAAGTTTGGTGACGTTGTCTGGCATTTAAGTTGGTCAGTTTCTGGAAATATCCTTGCAGTTTCTGGTGGTGATAACAAGGTAAAACTTCTTTCAATATAATAATGTTTCAATTAATTATTTCTGAATTAGAAATTCTTATAATAACTAGAAGTAATAATATTAACATATTTCGTAGTAATTCACTCTTTTTCTATTCATGCTTGGGATAATTATCAGTACTTGTTTGTGGCAATTTTCTAGTGCCCCATGCTAATAATAACCAATATTTTATTAATTGGTAGCAATAAGTGAGAGCTCATAAGATTTAAATATGATATTAATAGGATTTAAGTCAATTGAATCCAAATAATCTGGTAATATTGCACATTTTGAATCTCATTATTTAACTCTCTAGAGTGCATTTATATTGTTTTTACTAAGTAACTATCTATGTCGATTGCATTAAATTGCTTTGAAAAATATAAAATATTGAATATTAGTTGAGAGTTTTTTTTTATGAAAGGTGAGTCTTTGGAAAGAGAACTTGGAAGGAGAATGGACTTGCATCAGCAATGTTGTTAAAGGCCATGGAGATATAAATATTGGATAAACATTTGGATTGTACTGGAGATTAATTGAACCATTTGACTTTATATATATCACTCAGAAAGCGTCGTGAGAAGAAATTATGTTTTGTATCGCCTTTGTGTTTGTGGAGGGGTTTGGTTAGCATCGCTGTCCGTGGGTTCGCGCGGTGTTCGTTAGAGGTGCGTTAAGATTGCAGAAAGTGCCAATCGGAAAATGGTCTGAGGGAACGGTCGTTTGGTATTATTGCTTCATGAAGTAACATATCTAAATATTTTTCAATCCAAAGCGGCGTGGAAATATTCTAATTTTTTGGTTTGTTGCCTAATTAATCAATTTTTACAAAAAAAATATTTTTTAAGCTTCGAATTAAAGCTTCCTGTAAATTTGCTCATATTTTAATATATGCCAAAACTATAGTTCCACTTCCTGCCTGCTGCCATTTTTGTTTTGATTGAAACTGACCGGCGGTGCTCGGTTGCTTCCTTGTCAGAAAGCGGAAATTTATTGTTTGTCTTCGATTTGAAGTAAATTATTTACTTTTGGTTTTGAATTGTAAGTGTACTAAACGTGTTACTTGGTCAAGTAAGAAATAATTAGTAATTTTTTAGAGATAGAGGTTTCTTGTTCGAAACTGGTTGTAAGTTTTTTTGTTAAAATTAATTTTGCTTATTTTAAACTTATAGTTATTTTTAAAATATTTCCTGGGATTAAGCGCCGCCTAAGCAAAAGTTAAGAACAAGTGATAGGATATCAAATAAGGTGTGATAGTTGTTACTTTGGTGGTATTTTATCAGTTAACCAGATGACCATGGGGATCAGTTTAAATACGAAATTAAATGTATAGAGATAGTGTTGTAGAGATCATGTTCCATCAATAATTTGTTGACTCTTTGTTCTCACAGAAATTGTTAGCTTTCTTAATCGTGACCTAATAAGTTAACTTTTTGGGGCTTGTGCCTCCACATATGATCACAAAAAGCAGGCATCATTGAGACATGCTGCATTTATAGTGGTTTGCTCCAATACAATTTTTTTGGTAGATACAATTTATGTTGAATGAAGATAATTTTTATGTTATATTTGTTTATGCCATCCATATGATGCAATCTTTAAATGAACTTTGCAGATTGATGATTTAATTTTTATCACACTGTTATTTTGCTCCAGTAATGTGCATTTCTTGTTTGTGCATTTTAGCATCATGAGGGAATACAAATTGGTTGTATTGGGCAGTGGTGGTGTTGGAAAGTCAGCTTTGGTTAGAAATGACAGAAAATATTCAAACTAATATGCCTACCTCAAACTGGTGCTCAATTTTTACAGACTGTACAATTTGTTCAAGGAATATTTGTGGAAAAGTATGATCCAACCATAGAAGATAGTTACCGCAAAGTAATATGTATTTATTCTAATTAAGAAATGGCTAAATATGATTTTATTAGTGTTTCTAATGTAAATATTGATAATAATTTCAATTTGGAAATTTTTTTTCTTTTAAGTGGAAGTTGATGGCCAGCAGTGCATGTTGGAAATCTTAGATACGGCCGGAACTGTTAGTGAAACTTGGAATTTGGTCATTGGTTTAGCAGTGATAAGTAATCTTATGTATGTGTTGAATGGTTTATATTTCAGGAGCAATTCACTGCCATGAGAGATTTATACATGAAGAACGGTCAAGGTTTCCTGCTCGTGTATTCAATCACAGCTCAGTCGACATTCAATGATTTACAGGATTTGAGGGAACAAATATTGAGGGTGAAAGACATGGATGAGGTATTGATTTTAAAAGGCACCCTTAATGAATCGTGAATTTGTTACATGCCTTTGTACACTTTAGATGCAGGAATATCCTCTGATGAGCCTGATTTATATGTAACACACTTTTCTTAAATTAGGTTCCTCTTATATTGGTTGGTAACAAATGTGATCTGGAAGATGAGAGAGCAGTTGGAAAAGATCAAGGGCAAGGGTTGGCCCGTCAGTGGAATTGTACCTTTCTGGAAACATCTGCAAAGTCAAAAATAAATGTTAATGAGGTAAATAAGTACTCCTTCATTAGCTTTAACCAGTGAACCTAATACTTTTCTTTTTGAATAAGTGTTCTTATGTCTTCTCTGGAGGACATTGTTTTAATGCCTTTGTTGTAATTCACGTTTTGTAAATGTTTGATGGCTCGTAAGTGTCACAGTAAACTCTGGAACTTCTCAATGTAACAATTAATAAAATTAATTGAACGTAACCAGATATTTCATGATCTTGTTCGACAAATCAACAAGAAAAATCCAGATGTGAAAAGCAAGGGCACAAAGAAGAAAACTTGTTGCCTGTTTTAAGGATTCAGAGGCATCACCTGCTTATTATTAATTGCTGTATCCTAGCTATTGATTGTTATGAATGAAGTCTAAATTTTCTCACATGAATTAATTTGTAACACTTAAGTACACTTGATCGACTGCCAGACCACGTCGGTGGAAAATATGTCAATCTGATAATCGTGACCTTTCTTGCTTTTACGACAAAACGATTCAGTTTTCAATATTATTATTTTGTGATTTGCCTCATATACTTTATTTGTCTATTATTACTGAGTTTATTTTTTTTATAGTTGTCATAAAGTATGCCTTGCTTCATCCCAATTTCAGACTTAAGACAAATAATGCTCCTAATCACTTTGGATTTCCATGTAAAAGCATTGATTTTCTTTATGTTAATGACTTTCTAGAGCTTAACTGACTGCATAGCTAAATTTAAATGTTACAGACTGTACACGATAGAGGAATCTTATTACTTATTAATCAGAAATATTTAATTAGGAGTGCATTGTTCTGCGCACGACTCACTTAGTTGAGATGCGAACCACCAGAAACATTCCTCGTTATTTATGTTTTCCTAGTCAGATGTCTCGTCCTGGGGATTGTTCTAATAATTTGTGTATTTATTACCATGATGCTCTAGTATTTTTCAAATAGATCCAAAGAAATTGTTTTGACCAACATCCTTAATGTTTGGTTTATTTATGATTTGAAGATGATTAAATTGGATTAAATATGGATGGACTAAGTTTGCAGATGAGTGGCTGCTTCAAATGTAATTTGGGGATTTGAAATTTTACAATTACATATTTTCAAATTTTACATATATCAAAAAGGCACTCAAGTGGACCTCAATTACAGTAATCAGAGAGGGATTTTGAAATTAGACCTCAATTATTAAGCATTTTCTTTTTGTCTTGGCAGGGTGCACAACTACTACAGATTCTTAAATAAATGATAGCTAGGCCGAATCCAGATCGGGAGAACCGTAATAATCATCTAGTTACGTAATGGACGTTATGGGCAACCAGCGAGGCTTCGTTTTGTTGATGGCAGTCTCAAAGTTCTCATCCCTGAGAGCAAATCATCAGTGGTTGCTTCGGAAATTTCATAAACGAGTATTAGTCTGATCTGCGATTGCTATAATATAATTGTATGAACATAAATGCTAAACTTTGCATAATAAGCCTTTGCCTCTGCTTATAATGGAGGCTCCACAATACTGTCTATCCCATGTACTTTGTCAGAGGATTTGAGAGCATTTAATTATTTACTTACTTTGAGTAAATCAAAATTTATTAAAAATGATTACTTTACGCGATTGTATATTTGAGATACCTAATGAAATAGATATGCAAGTCTAGTTTTTATCTGACTAGTGCAGATTACAATCGATAACATTCATTGAAATTTACATATCATATTTTATAAAAAGTATTAACATACTTAATAATTAAAATTGATATTATTTAATGTTTGTATAATAATCCAGGTTTAACGCGTCTCATGAATTTAGATTGCACCTTGCCATGTGTTCGTAGTGAATAATGTGTTTACGTAGGATATAATGTTCCGATTGTTTACTTGATTTTGTTTGAAATGGATGGGGTTAATGTTAACCCTTTTGATGAAAGTGATAATGATGATGAAAAACTTGATTACTTGCCGGACCTGCATCTTTCCAATGATGACTCAAATGACAAATGTAATAATAAAGCATTGAAACAAGGAACAAATAATCAAGAACCGGTGATGTCAATAGATGGAATAGCATCACGTTTAATTAGTGACCGTTTTCTTCTGACAGCTCTAGAATTTCATATGGAGCTAATGGAATCAGGTTGTGAACTTCCCAGGTTTAGAGATTTTTTTTCGAACCCCGCCAATTTTGAACGGGGAAGAACTGTGGATAACACCAAATTAACTAGAACGTCTAGTATTCAAACATTCGATTCTCTCGATTTTGCAAGGTATTCAGATGATGGAGAAAGACATGAGAACGACAGAATTGCTGTTTTAGAGTTTGAGCTTAGGAAAGCCCACGAAAAAATCAATTCACTACGATCTTCACTTACCAAAACTGCAGAAACTGACTTATTACCAAGTAATTTTGATTTGGCTAGTGTGGAAAACATCGTCTCTGAAAGTCTTATGCCTTATGAGAGAAGAGCCTTAAATTTTCTAATAAATGAATATCTTTTGAAATTTGGCTATAAATTAACATCAGTAACTTTCTCTGAAGAAAATGATGGGCAAGATTTTGATGATTGGGATGATGTTGGAATAAATATTTCAAAACCTCCAAATCTTTTGAAACTTTTTCGGGATTATGGTCACCATGCATTGCCGTTAGTCCAAAAGAGAGACTTTGAATGCATGGCTTTCATTCCAGTTCAAGAGCAGCCAAACAGCACAAACATCAATGTCCTTTCACCAAATGAAATACACATTTTACAAAGGAAAATAGAATTCTTAGAAAAAAAGTTGGAATTGAAAACAAAAGAAAATGATGAATTGAAACTTTCTCTTGATGATTTTAAAGCCAAAATAGATAACAGCGGTCATTCTGAAGACAACTGCCTAACTAAAAGTGAAGTAGACCCTGGAACTGATGAAATCCAGGAGTTTGTCGAAATAAAAAATGGCAGGGAAACCATGGTCTTGGAAAATTCTGAAAATGTCAAATGTATTCAAAGTTCATCTTCATTTGCATTTGCTACCCTGTCCTCATTTCAAAAGAAATTGTTCGACATGCTACGAATCAAAGAAGAAACTGACAAATTGATTTCTAACAAACTTCTATGCTCTATTCCAAATAGTTTGTGTTCGATCGTAGAAGTTCTTGGTGACATTCTGCCTAAAATTGTACCAAACATTTTGATTGCAAGAAGAGACGAATTAATTCCTCTTCTAATCAACGCGGCTGCGCTTCACCCAAGAACAAAAAAGAGGGACGAATTGCTCGGCATCATATTCAATCTCATCAAGCGGCCTAATGTCGAACAGAGACAGGCCATCATGACCGGTTGCATTGCATTTGCTCGGCACGTGGGTCCGTTGCAGACGGAGGCCGAATTGCTTCCTCAGTGCTGGGAGCAGATTTTTCACAAGTATCCCGAAAGAAGGCTCTTGGTAGCAGAAACTTGTGGATGTCTTAGTCCTTATATCCTAGAGCAGACAAGGAGTTCTCTTCTCTTTTCCATGCTCGATCAGATGTCTACCGACAAGGAAGAAGACGTGAGAGAAGCCGTTGCTAAAAGTCTTGCTATAGTCGCCTCTTTCTTGGAAAGTAGCGAGAAATATAGCCAAATAATTAACTTGCTCGGGAAATTATTGAATGATCCATCAGAAAAAGTTGCTTCAACAACCAAATTAATGCTATTGCCAGCTATTGCAAAGTGGTCTTTAGATTTAAAGTGCCTTGAAAACTTCTTAAACCAGATAGTCATGGAATCAATTGAAACATCCATTTATCAAACTTCTAATCATTATGTAGTAAAAGATCAAAAACTATTCATCAACAACATAAAAAATTTGCACAATCTTTTGCCTTTCATGGTATCCTACATCGTAACTTCCTGTTACAAGGTCTATAAATCTGAAGATCAGCTAAGAGATGATGACTTATCAGAGAGTTCCAGACAATTGGTAAACTTGGAAAGTGATTCTTTGAGCAACATTTACACCATCATTTCCAATGAGAATGCCCACATTATGATTGACCACTTTTATGCAACCATCTCTCAAGAATGGTTTGCTTCATGGGATGAATATAAGTGGCTAACTGGTGAATTGCTTCACAAATTGATTGACCTTTCTGCCAAACTTGAAATTTCCCAACCGTCACTGCATTTTTTGGTTTCATTCTTCAAAGACCTATGCACAATGTTGAGCCCAAATTTCTCTGAAATGTTAATTAAGTCCAAATTTGAAAAACTTCTTGTTATTCCCTCAGATGAAAATAGTTTGGATAGGGCACTGATGAATGGGCATTCTGCACTCAACAGGAGCATTGTCCCCATTTTTGTGGCAGGAGTTTACCCAACTATTTTGAGTGATAATGTGCTTCCTGACAAATATGAGGAGAATCGTAATGCCATGTTCAAATTTCTGTGCGAATTGCTCAGATCTTTAGCAATCCACCAATCCACGTTGACTTCACTGCAGGCATCATTCACTGAATTATGCACATCTGAAACACGATCCAATCGTTTCCAAAGTCTGGACATGACTCTTCAGGTTTTATGGGGATTTGGCATCATCCACAAAAACCAGTTGGTTCGTGCAGCAACTTCCCAACTGATCGAGTGCCTCGTCTCGACTTGCAGCTTACCGGAAGCAATCATCGCCGGTAAAATCATTCCAGCCCTAGTGACTTTAGCCAGTGACACAGAAGAAAGCGTAAGAATCTCGACGATATCCCCGCTGGGAGCCATCATGGAATATGTGTCGACAGCGTTTGACCAAAATGATTCAAACACGAAGATAATTTTTGAGAAAGTTCAAGTACAACTCCAGGCATTCATGGAAGAGCATCAGTCCCCAAATGAACCAAAACACAGGCCTCAAGGTATTCCAACACACAGCAATTTTTTCAATCTGGAAATTATAAAGGTGCTGGGCAGAATTGGCCCGAAAGTTGATGCAAAGTTCCGCGATGAGTTCGTTCTGCCGAGGTTAACAGCCCTAGCCGTCCGTAATCAGCTTTCAATCAACACGGATCTCAAATGCAAGCAAGAAGTTGCTGTTCGCCTTCTGGATGCCTTTATCAATATCTCTTGCTGTTTTTTGAGCAGACAGGTTTCACAGGAGGTCGTCTTACCTGGACTTAAATGCTTGCATCATGACATTCAAATGCTTGCACCAGATAGGGTTAACATCATATCATCTCTCATTAAGGAACTAGAAGATAAAATGGAGGAATCTGGAAAAACTACCATTTTGAGGACCAACCATGATCAAGCAAGTACCTCACCAGGTGCCAATCCCCAGACAAGTCAAGCCACGGAAACAACAAAATCTAACATACTAAGTAGAATAAAAGATGTCACAGAAAAGGCAACTAATGCTCACTTCACAAAGATGTTTTATGCATCAAAGAGGTAGAACTCTGATGTGAAAGGTGACCTATTTGATCCTCAACTCTCAATGAAGCACAGCTTGATTTTTTTCATGTAATTATTTGCATCAGATTTGTAACAGATAACATTAATCAAACAACAACAATGTGATTTTAAAACTCTTTTTGAATTAAACGAAATATTAAGGCTAATAATAGCTTCACAATGCGTTTTCTTTGTTCTTTTCACTTGCTTTGTGGAATAGCTTCCAAGCCCTGAAGTTAAAATAATTAAAGTTATGAGAGTCAGACTTTGGTGCACCAGTTCTTAGATGCTGGATGATGTCTCTTATTGTGTCCCCTAGTATAAAGACTAATCTATTACTAAATATGTGCTAACCTTATGTACGTATTCACTGCCTGTTAGCCTCCTATCTCTCATGTAAGAATGATAATCTTCGTCGTGTTCCACCCATCGGCGTGCTATAGTCTGCAACAATGCCATCGAATGATGTTCGGTTTAAATCGTGTCTCGCTGTGCCATTATGATGATGGCTGATTCAGAATACGTGAAGAGTATTAGAGTATAGAGTACATGAAAAACTGGCAAGGCTCAGACTTGCACCAACCTTCCCGTTAAAAGCCAAATAGTTTATTCCAACTTGAAGAACTGGGGGAACCAAAAGGGCTCCAGTTACAATAAACAGACTGGGCAAAATCTCGTACCACATATCGAACAAAAACACAGCCGAAAACGAAGGTCACAGAGCCCCTATTATTAACAGACGAATGTATTTACACAAACATGTTCATCATATGTAAGTCTTACGTTCAATTTTCAAAATTTAAAAATTTCTTGAATATTTTATCCATTTTTCCTGCCCATGCATTTTATGCAACTGGTCAATTTATCAATTACAAAATCTTTTAAATATTTTAGAAATAAGTTTTACACATAAACTGAAATAAATTGAACATTTTTATAATATGTAGAAAATGTGTTTACAGTATTGATGTAAGGGATACGATAAAGTGGGACTATCGTTGTTTTGATGGTGGATTCTTTATTTTTTGTATATAAAAATGGCCAAAGATGTCTCGAATGACAAAAAAGGCAAAGATACACTGAAAACTCTTGCTCAAGGATCAAACAAGGTTTTCGAACAATACATTAAATGAGATTCTTGTGTTTTTGTAGTACACGAATGATAGACGGGCTATAACAAGCTTCTTTAATTATTATTTAAAAATGTATGTTTCATTATATAACATAATTTGAAGTTAGCGCCCGAAATTGTTGAAGACCTATGTTTTCATATAATTTTGAATTGTTATTGGTAGTAGTTTTATCATTAGGAATTTGAAGTTGATAGAACTTCTCTGCCTAATCTATTTAATTGCTTGACTTGAAGAATAATATGTATTTTAGATTGTCATCCGTAGACTTCCTCCAACTTTAAGCTCAGAAGTGTTCTTGCAACAAGTTTCACCCATTCCTGAATTCTGCTATTATTATTTTGTCTCAGGAGAATCAAGGTTAAATTAAGTTGATCATAATAGTTTTTTTGTCTATTTGTGCCCCCATAGTGTTTTATGGTTCATTTCCACATAAAATGTTTGACTTTAATGCCAAAACAAAATTTCAGTGATTGTCCATTTTCAAGAGCCTATTTTTGTTTTGTGAGAAATGAAAATGTCGTGATTTTTCAAGAAAAATTTGATGGATATGTTTTCCTTGATGAGAAAGGTAATTAACTTTTATGTTGTATCTAATGACATGCAAAACCACAAATTTATCCAATTTTGAGGCAGTAATAAAATTAATGTTTTTAACAGGCTTTTGCAATTGCCATGACTTACTTTAATAATAATTTCAATTGATTTTGTCATTAATTCTGTATAATGTTAAAACAGGTAATGAGTATCCTGCAATAGTTGAATATGCCCCATACAACAAAATTCCAAAGGCAAAAGTGAAAATTGACCCAAAAGCTGGCACAATCGAGAATGGTGAGCGAGGACAGTTCAATAAACAATTGTTAACTAAAAAGGAAAATTTGTTTCATTTTCAAATCGATTTCAGATCCTGATTACCTGAAGTTCTTAGACGGCTTGGAAAAATGTGATCAAGAAAATGTTCCAACCCCTGAAACTCTTCTAGAAGACATTGAAGCCAAAGAGAAATCTGTAAAAAGTAATTAAAGTTGATGATATATATAATCCTTTATTGATTTCAATTGCCACATCCATTCATGATATCAGGTGGCCAAGGTTTTCTCAAGATGTCAACACCTTTGATAGACTTCTTAAACAAAAAGAGAGAAGATAAAAGACTGGTTCCTTCATGCTCTTGACGCATATTTAACGAGGATGTTGATGGAGACATTATCTTTTTGCAGAATAAAGCAAAACTAAAGGAGGATGATAGGAGAAAAAGGCAGGCTTTAAAGGAGCAGAACAAAGCAAAAACTAAAGAGAAATGTCAAGATGATGCCGTCCAAGATCTTGTTAAGACAACTTTTCATTCACTTAGCCATTGTTCTGAGCTTAATCATTGTCGCCATTTTTCTTTGCCAGGAACATAATCAAGAAAAGCCGAAAGTTTTAAGCAGGTCTGGCAAAGGTGCTACATCTAAAACTCAAGTCTCAGAAGACTTGAAATTGAGGTAACGTGGTTCTTTTATAATAGAGAAATAATGTCAAAGTGATTTTTCTATAATAAGGATGGGCAAATTAATACTTATGTATTCATGTTGAATCAAGACCACAACTTATGATTTTAATGGCTGTTTGTGATTAATGAAATTTGTTTATTATTAAAATAAGGGAGCATTCTTTTTCTTATTACATAACACTTGTGTTTTGTTTTCATTTCACACATATATACACATCACACTTTGAAATAAGTAGCATTTTAATTCTTTTATTTTTATCAATTATTTGTTATTGTTTTATCATTATTATTAGCTCGTAAACATTCTCAGTAAACATCTTGCCCAGCTTCCTGGGCATTATTTTTGCAATAATGTGGCCCATCCCTGCTTTAAAACATCAAGCTATCATTCAGAAGATGCCATTGAAAATAATTTAATAAATCAATAACCTGCAGCTCCATATTCAACTCAATCTGACTAATTATTAGTTACTAGGACCACACGAAATTTTTTGATTGAATATTTGCTAATCTCATTCATCAGAGATCGTGGGAATGACAGAGAATATTACAAAAGCAAATTTGACACCCAGAAGAGGGAATCTGACACCTTCAAGAAAGGGAAAAACAAATACCCTCCTTTTGCAAAAGATAAGAAGGATGAATATGAAGTATGGATTGCTTATTCCCTTTATTGCTCTTCATACATACATCCAGCTTTGGACTTGTTGCTAAACATTGAATGTCCATTTTGCAGACCAAGCCTAAAATGGAAAAACACCTTCCAAGGTATGTCGAGTCTGAGAGCAAGAGCAGCAAAGGGTTGGGTCTGGCGTCAAATTCAACGCATTTGAAGGATTCCAGACAAGAACAACTGAATGACGAAAAAAGGAACAAATCAGGGGGTGAAAATCAGGATCTGATGAAAAAGGATGAAAATTACGATGCAGTCGACAAAAGAGATGCAGAAACGAAGCAAAGGATCAGATATAAGGTTCTATTTCTTTTTTTTAAAACATAATTTCTACTCTTTTTAATGTCTTTGTAAGACTTAAGTTCATTTTTATGACACAGGACAGACCAGAGAGGGCCATTTACAGGCCGGGACATAAGAAGGAGAAGCAAGACGACGGTTTTGCGTGAGTCACTGACACACAACATAGCAGGACCAAACACGTTCGCAACGGAAGCTGCAGCTGGAAAAGCCAAGTTACCGACTCACTCGACTTTCGTCAAGCCTCGGACTTTCGTGCTGGTTTATTTTGAACGAAAACGAGCAGGAGTCTCTAGACACGAAAATAATAAGCAAGAATAAAATAAGTTTTTCGTTCATCTTCATTTGGTTCTTTTGGACTGCAAGACTTGAGGGGTTATGATGAGACTGGAAGTCCTACTAGACTGAGATTGAATGTGGCGATAGTATTCGTTGAAGTTCGAACGGAATATGAGGCACCTCAGGCTCACGTCCGACAGCTTGCCTACCAGACTCAAGAATTCTTCCACCCTTCTCTGAGACGTGCACAATAAGTTGTAATTAATCGGTGATTGGGATTGATAATGCAAATTTGGATCTTGAAGAAATGCTGACCTTGTAGCTTAGGCCAAGAGACTTCAGGTTTGGAAGGGTTGTTCCTTTGAGATTTTCAATGAAGTCATCTTTGCGTTTTTTCTCGCAATCTTTGAGCCTGTCCTCCGTCGCCCATTCTCCCTGCAAACGAAGCCTGGTTAATTTCCAAGGACGAGGCAAAAGCCATTTCCTACCTTGATTGTTCTGGACTTCTTATCCTCTCTAAAACGTCTCCTGGCTTCCGTTTCGTGCATCATTTCTGAATGAATGATGCCCTGCATTTCTTGAAACTTTATCACGAGGTCAAAAATCTCTTTTAGTTTTGTTACTATTGCCTGGATAAGAATTGTATTCATGAATGAATGAATGAAATATATGGAATTGTAAAAGTTTAATCACTTTTAATTTTGGATCGAGGAGGGATCTGGAAGTAATGGCATTCAGGAACTCCTGATGTGCAAAAATGACCTGATCTAGGTCATCTGCTTCCTCAACTTTTGACATGAGTTCCACCCAGGAACATTCCAATACCTATTTTTTGAGAAGAGATATTAAACTTATATAAAATTAGATATCACAAATATATAAAAACTCAAAAGTACCTCAAAGTTAATGTAATACTGGATTTGCTGCACAAAATGCAACATTTCGCTGGCAATCAAGTGAGAGGTGTGAAGAGTAGGTGCAAACTCTGTAATTTTAAAAGTCTTGTCAGTATACCATATGCTTGTTAAGAGATACTAGTTTTTAAGTAGTGCTCTTTCTAGCTGGTGCATGAAGCAATGTAAGACTCTTTTGAAGAGTTGAATATCAATGACAATGCTAATATTGCCCTCACAGGAATTGCAAGCAGTAGTTCAATTGGCTTGGCAGGCCAAGAAAGACATTTATTTCATTCTTATGTATCCACATTAAAGCCTTAAAGTATTAATAGGTTACCGGAATAAGCTCTGAGAATCCTAGCATGCGCCATCTGTTCCCTCCACACGACAGACAGGATGTATTCCATGCGTTTGGCCCTCCAAAGGAAGTTCGACACCTTCAAGTAGGTGGACATGCTCTCCGGCGTGAAGACCGTCCTGATGTGTCCGGAGACGTGATATTCCAAACTGAAGACCATCCAACCCGTGTCGCCAGGCGATACCTGTTCGTCCAGGACCATGATGACTCGTCGCAAGGATGGGGCATTACATAAAACTGCTTAAATTAAACTGCAGGGCATAAAGTGGCAGACCTCGAGTCTTTGAACGTCGAGTCTTTTCAAGATGTCGGGGTCCTCGTATTGGACGTTCGTTGCCCTGATGGCAGACTCCAATATTCCGCTCAGGTTGTGGAGGAATATGGTTTGAGCCGGCTTCGCGAGGTCCTCTCTTAAATTTTAGTTATAGTTATATTTAATTATAGTTATATATAATTCTAGTTATATTTGCTTATTATTTATAAATTGATATTATTCAATACTCTTGCAAACCAAAGTTTGATTTTATGACGTTTAGGTGAATTTACTGTTGGGCTTATAAATGTCAGGTATTAAATATTTAATGACAAAATCTCACTCAAGAAGATCCATAAGATGCCTAATGAAATCTCCTTGTCCCAGAAGTAGATATTTTCTCATTGCCTGTTGTTATAGGTAAACAATCAAAAATCAAGAAATAAGGTTGAGGAATATAAACAATAGAATACCTTAAGATGGTCCATAAATTTGTATCTTTCATACAAAACTTTCAGCAAATACAAACTTGTCTCTTTGTATGCAACATCTATTATTTTAGTAAAACTACCATCTTGTCCTTGGGAGAGTATTGTTTCAACTGTAATTATGGAATTATGTCGAATCACCAAAAAGGAAAGGAAGTCGATTTGAGAAATCGTCAACTCCACCTTTAGAGATGTCTGCTCCCTTCGCAGCTTCTCGATTTTTTATGAGCGTTCTGTCCGAACACACCCTCCTCAAAAAGCTGATGGTCTTCCCGGTAAGCAAGATCTTGCAAATAATCGATTCGTTATAGTTTTGCATCCGTGATGAATTTCACAAGATTCAATGCGAAGAATGTTCGAGTCAAACCTTTCTGGCCTGATCAGGTGACACAAACGAGGGAATCATGTCCTTCCTCAAGGAATACTTTTCACGCCACAACTTGTCATCCTTCACCGTGGGATCGGATGCCACAAAAAACTGTCGAAGCAAACGTGCGTCACGTTTTTGCTTTTCAACTTATTTTCAATTATTTATTTTTTCTACCAATTTTTAACGTTTATGTTTCTAATTGCTACGATAACACGATGCAATGTTTGCAACAATGTACAGAACACTTTAATATAATTGCTGAAAAGTAAAAAAAAATAAAATAAATAATTAATTTTTCAAAAGAATGCCAACTTCATGGAAAGGATCCTCCAATTCTCCATCATAAATCCACCTCCACACAAAGTTAAAGATTGGCTGAGCAACCTTAAAATCAAATGTTAGAATTGCATGTTGTCAGGCAGGATTAACATAATAATAAATTAACAACTAATCAATTAATGTTAGAAGTGGAGAATATTTAACCAGTGATAATATTTTCTTTGTGAGAGATTGCAGATTTGGATCTCCATGTTTCATGAAGGAATGAACTACAGAAGCCAATTCACCACCTTTCTTGCCTAACAGTAACATAGAAATCAATCTCATTCAGGGAACCAAGTGCTACCAACAAATGTACAGCATAACAGTTGAAGTAACCTCTGCAGGCATAAACCAAGGAGGCCAATATGCTCAGCCTATGAAATGGTTCGTTCAGCCATACAAGCATCCTTCTCAATGTCAGAGTCTGTGAGGAACGCTCCTGGATTCTCAAGTCTTCTTCCTGCTGTATCTAAATCAGGCAATGAAACAATTGAATATTTGAATGAAGTGCAAATAATTAAATTAAATAAGTAAATTATTTAATCATTTTTGACGTCATCCACGTGGCTTTACGTCGATGACAGTTTAACTCGTTTAGAAATAAAATCAATTTTAAATCATTATAAACTTCAAAAATTTTATTCTGCAATAAATTTTGTACTGACAACACAAAATTATTCAAGAAGATTGATTATACTAGAATGCAGCTTTGACTTTGAAAAAAGAAAATAAAAATTAAATAAATAATTAAATCAAAGTTCTCCTGTCCTTTACCAACAAAAGTTTAAACATAAAACAAGTTGTGAGACAAAACTGAATAAAATTTGCTTTGGTTAACAAGCGAAGAAGTTCTAACGTGTGCCTCCATGTTGGCGATGAGTCTGTAATACTCTATTAATTCTTGGTGGAGAGCAGAACAAAAGCTCTAAAAATCACACAAATGCTTATCGTTGTGCTAATTATAATTAAAAATGCTAATAAAAAACAATTATAAGTTTTATTTATTATAAATCAGTTCGCTTAAAGAAGCTGTTATTACTTTAAAATTAACTTTACAAAGTCCATCGACGGACAATAGCTCGAATTAAAGCGAAATAAACGAGAAATAAAAAAAATGGATTCCAACCTGTCTGACCAGTCCTTGCGTGCGCTCGTCTGCTTCTTTCGAGCATTGCCGAACCTTGTTGTGCAGGAAGCCGCACTCGCAAAGTCTACTCACCATTTTGCTTGCCGAAGGAGAGATTTCGACCTGAAACGAATCCGTCGAACGAACAAAGTTTGCAATCCGTCCACAGCTAAGTAATTATAAGTTAAAATGAAGGGCAAAATTCAATCCAAAAGTTTTTTGATGCACAACTTTTTTTGACTGAAAACGTAAAACTAATAATAAGTAATTTACGTGATGATTTACACAAGCATAACATTGCCTTAGATCTCTGATCAAGTTCAAAATGCAGAACAAATAAATCTTCAATTGGTGTTATCCAAACACCAGTGAAGGCCAGGAGCAGACGGATGGTGTTTTCAAAGTTTATTGAGATAAAGAAAACATTGAAAGTGGAACGCACAAACCTCGGCTAGTATGTTGTAAGACTCTCTGTCCTCGTCGTAAACTACGGACTTCCCATCAATTCCTTGCAGCACGAAAACAACGTCCCGAATGATACTCTCCGGATAGTCTCGAGCGACTAATGCGAAGAAATAATACATGATTTTAAGAACAAATGTGAACATCAAATTACAAATTATAGCAGTAATTGTTAAAAATTACACTCTGATGGCATTTTCAACGGGTTTTCAGAACTTTTGACGCTCGGATCAACTTTTATTGAACTGGTTGCTTGAAGTGAATCTAATTAGAATTGAATACGTATTTTATTTGGTCATCAGGAAAGTTCAAAAGAAGACTCACTTAGATCGGATGATTTCTTGTTGCCCGATGCAACAAAATCAAGAAACGTGGAAGATTTTATATGCCTGGATTTGAAATAAAATTTGGAAGCAACGGAACAAACACTCGCGTTCCATAACGCATAACTTACGACAACACAGAAGAAGCATTGTAAATTGATGAGACGTTGTCCAATATAAAACGGCCTCCAGATTGTGCTTCCTTTGAGTTGCTTGAAGATGGAATGATTCCATTGTGATACAAAGGCGTGGATGACACAAGCTCATAAACTCTTTTGGACGTCTGCCGGTTTTTAAACATTTAAAATTATTCGAGTCCGTACTGATTATCATTTAAAATTTGTTTACAAGTATATATTTACAACAACAAAAAATATGTTGATACCTTTGATTTATCAAACTGTGACAGTTGATACAGCAGGTAAAGAATGTGCCATCTGTCACTAAGAACATGCTGTAATATAATAAAGAACATCATATATGTAATAACATTTCAAAGTTCACAAACAAAATATGCAAACGTGGGATTGCAATTTTCTATAAAGTTCAGAAAAGTCTGCTGCCTCCTTATCACTTCTACTTTGGGCCACTTAAGTAAAAATAAGTCATTTTTCAAATTAAAAAAAATTCTCACCCAGTGTTATGGCAAAGTAATTTACTTACATTTCCTCTTTATTTTCTCTACTAGATCAATTTCATTGTTGACAAGAAATGGAGAAATATTGCTAAGAAGAGTTAACATTTATTAATGAATTATATTGTTAAGGCTGAAGATTTGAACACCAACAAACCTTGACAAAGTCACTAAAGAACTTTTGAAGAGTGTGCTTACAGCTTCTGCAAACAAATGTTTTTGTAAAGTATTTCGTTCCTTAACATATAAGAGTTAAATCCGACGCAGAACAAGATAAGATCAATAAAGTTTGGCATCGTGATGACAAACCTTCAGAATTTTCTGCAAAGCGTTCGCAGAGACGATGAAGAAGAACATGTACGAGAGGATCATCATTCCTCTGCATTTTACCGCCTGGACAACCAAAACAAACACCGAGATGGGCGAATATGGGGTCATCCTCTCATTATTTGGACAATTTGGTAAAATTTAAGCAAGGAAGATTATCTAAAACAGGTTCTTAATATTCAAATATCTTGATGGCAATCAGCGACGGAGATAAAAAAAAGACTTGTGGAAATGTCTTGTGATATTCACTAGAAATTTCATTCCAGCTCTTTCTGGGAATGTGAAAAACTTCATTTTTTAAAATGCCCTTATAATTATTAGAGTGCCTCTTAGTGCGTGAGACCTGCAGTGCTTTAATACATTTGATAATGCCAACAGAAAGAGCCATCGTCATTCCAAGGCTTCGCAATATCTTTGAGTGCCAGATTTTTGGAATTCAAGCTTTTATCAACTTTTTTTCTGGAGGCTAGCAGATTGCGCATGAAAGAGAAGGAGGTTTAAAAATTCGAAATAATTCCATTAAAATGCACAACGTCAATGAGTAGTAACATGGATTTTGACAAAAAAGTAATTTTAAACAAAAATGTTGGTTCTATTCCACTTTTTATAATGTTTTGTTAAACCGGAGATATTAAAAGCAATCAAACACTAGATAGATGGCTATGCCTACTTCATCGTAACTCAATCGATGAGTTATACCAAAGCATTTTATTGTTGAAATTTTGATGATTGTCTTCTAGATCCAAGGCATTTTAACCGGTTTTTGGTTCTTTTTCTTTATTCAACGACTCCTATGCTCTTTAATGTAACTTTAAAATATGACGAACCTTTATAATAGGCTCCAAATTTAGATAAAAGGATTTGTGTCTGTATAAGAATATCAATTAGTCGTACAAAAGAATGACATCAAAGCACAGGTTTGAAGAGGCTTGGAACCCATAAGATTTGTTCGCGGGCGCTGAGAGGGTATATTTCCATAATTATTTGTCATTTTAACAAACGTTGATACTACCTGATATTTTTTGCGCATTATTGACATTTCCACTTCTATCTTAAACCTTTAAACAAGAACTACGAACAAATTTACCAACACTTTCAAAACGATTTTCTCACAAAAACGCACGAAAGTAAAACTGAAAACCAAAAACAAAAGAAAAAAGGAAACATCCTTTGTTTGTAAATTGCATTATTATATTTTTTATTTATCATTCAACGATGATTGAAGCAGGTCGACTGTCGCTGGTAGCCGAAGGGTCGTTTGCCACGATGGAAGTGACTGTTATGCTGTTCCTGTGTATTTCGTTGTCTGCCGTGCATTGTCCTTTTGGCAAACGAGGCGTTTCTTGGAGTTTGGAAAACAAATTTTCTTTAGGTTCAAAAACTTTGATTGGTCGCGACGAATTTGCTTCATAATTGCAAGACATTTTTTTCAAGTTCACCCTCTTGAGCTTGATGTTCTCATCATTTCCTTCTCCATGACATCTACACCCATCACCAGTGCTTTTCGGACAGTACGCTCTGAGGCTAAGGAATCGTCCCAATAGAGATCGCAGCATGGAAACCAAGGTTCGTCTGAAACTGGAACTGACGGTGCAATAGAGGAAAAAGTGGCTTGCAAAGTTGGCAGTCACCAACACGTTACTGAGCATGAGAAGGAATTCAATTCTGTGGAGTTGATTCAAGCTCTGAAATTTCACAGATGTAAACGTATGTCAATGTAATATAGGATAACGTTGATATTCTATTTTAACTGTTACCTCTTAAGCATGATACGTAAATAATTATTATATATTATTAATAATATTAATTCACTTGAAGTCAAGCCATTTATTAATTAATAAATATTTAAATACTTTTCAATTATTTATTCATTACAATCCAATAATTCAGATAAACAAGTGAAGGGCAATTTTAACAGGAAGACACAAATTTTCCGAATATAAATGACAAATTAAGATTAGATTTATTATTTTAGGAGTCTAAATTGTTCTCTTGACAAGATCAACTCTGAGGCAACTCCAAGGCAGTCCAAGACAGGTTTTCAACGAAATTCATGAAGCATTGAAGTTGATGAAGCATCAACAGTAGCCAAATAAACTCTTCATCTTTCTGTAGTAATTCATAGGAGTCTCTTACAAATTCAAAATTCATGAATTCATTTCATTTCAGAGGAAGGAAAAGAAAAGTTTAAAAGTTTCTCAACAAATGAAAGGTTGAAATGTTGTAAAAAAAAAAATTCACAAGGAAAGCAGAAATTCACAGAAGATTTCAAGCCAACAAACTCAGATAAAAAGTATGTTCCTACCGTAGGAAAAAGTAACAAATGGCAGAAAACTATTCATAGAATCACCTTGGAATTCTAAGAAACCTAGCTAAAGAAAAGATCGCTTCGAAGGGAATTTCTGAAAGTATGGATAACTACGAAGACTGTGTAATGAAGATTCTACCAGTAAATTTATCGGATAAAAGCTCAAAACGTTTAAGATGAACTTTGGTTCCAAAGATATTTTCTGTTCAATGAGCAAAGAATTGAGTTATTTAGATTTTCTTTTACATTTCTTTCACATACTATATATTCATTGTACAACTATGCAATAGTGAATGTTTTACCCGTAAAAAGTTTTTCCAAATCGAAATCTTTTCACAAGAAAATTCAGATAGTTACTTGAACGTTTAACGTCACAGAAATCAAGGAAAAAGATTGGAAAGAGAGCCACCATCAATTAAGGACAAGAAATCGCAAGAGTGTTTCGACAAACAATCGACAGTGCCATTACACACAAAAAAACGATTGAGCCTGAAATTGTAGATATGCATATCTTATTTAGAATATTCACAAAATGTGTTAATAAACGCTCAATTCCTCTTTTTCAGGGAACATTGGACATTGAAGGAAACTCACAGGAAAGGGACGAAATGATGAAAAAGTTGAATACGACTTGGGGACTATTAATGAGGCCGACAATCAATCAATGGCTAATGTTAAATTCTTCTGCTATTTTGCCAACAACCATTGCACCGTCCAGGCACCCCTCATAAAAAATGTTAACTTCCCCAGACCAATATACATTAGTTTCTTATCATCGAGATTCACAGACAAATCCCGCAATGGTAACGTTAGTGAGAAGCAACAGGTAGGAACCGACGGGGTTGATAAAAAAAACTTGAAAAGAATTTTATTGTTGAAGCTCGATTGTTGCTTTCGGAAGAAGATTTTTTGAGTTGAGGACTTGTTAATTTGATGACTTATTGCTTCAAGCTTCTTGAATTGTGACACTTCTTCAGTAGCAAAAAAATGGAGCACTGAGACGGATCTCGCACCTTCTAATGTCAAGCATAAATCCTCTGACTGAGTTATGACGACATTCACGACAGTGGAAAAATAATCCGACAGGGGGTGTTTAACGCATGTCACGTGCACATGTGTCTTATTCGTGGATAATTCCAGAAATGTCGTGTAAAAGTGGATTCACATAATATGGAATACGTATTCGTAGCTTCAGAGACACGTTTTAGATTTATGTAGCGCTCATGCCCGAGGTGAGGTGGGTTTTCGAGTACTTCAAACTGCCAATGGAACAAGCCAATAAATTGCCAATAAATTAAGAAAAATTAAGCTTTTGGAATTTATAGCTGGATTTTATAATTGCAGACCAATGAAATAATTAGAATTCATTTGCAATGGTTTGTTGAATAATTATTAATTATTTATTATTCAATAATAAAATTAGTTTGTTTAAAGGCTGCAAAATGGAAGGAAAACTTTGCGATTTTGGGGATTTAAAAATGCTGCCTCGATGGCCAAATTGTTACAAAAGATAATAAAATACGAAATTAAACCAAGAAAACAGGAAACAATTTCCTTCGGGGAACCATGTCGGAAGGTCTGAATGATGAACTCTTTTGAGTCTTTAAATTACTTTTTGTTGACCATCAACATCGGTTCAATAGATTTCCGTACAATGGGATGTTCGGGTCATCCTGTCGTGATTGAAAACTTCAACTCCTTCACCGCTACGCTCTGATGTGCTTTGTCGTGCTTTGTTGTGTTTTGCTGATCTCTTTCATCTTTGGGATGTTTGCAATCGTCCACCATCGTTTCCCACTCGGACTTCAATGTCCAAGAACATCCGAAGAACATAATGGCTAACAATCTTAATATATGATTATTGAATTTATCTCAAGTTGTAACAAGACGCACTGCAAGTCGAACATCACGAGTTGACAACAAACATTTCTTACTCTGTCACCAGATACGGAGTTGTAGAATCCAACAATTTGAGAGGGAGAAACGAGGATGATGAAGAAGACGACGAGCAAAATGAGGGTCCTCGTGATCGTCGTGTTTGCTTGACGCATGTGGACGTGTCTCATGTCACATCCTACCGTCAAGTGACGTTCTCTCATCGTGGCAGAATTCCGGAGGGCCCTGAAACATAAAAGAAAAGTGAAATAAATTAAATATATGAATGGAATAAAGGAACACTTCCGTGAAAAAGATCCTAATGCTCTGTTGCTCATTGAAATCCTCAAGCGAGAAATTTCTCGGAGTTTCTGACATTTTCCTCTTTTTTTTGAGAATTTCAAATTAAATGTTTTGTCAGAGCCAAGCGTCTGCTTCTTTAGCGGCAATAATTGCTTTAACAACAAAGTCAAACATTAATTTACTATAGCAATAACTTTTTCTTTCATTAAAATGTTTTAATTGTATGTAAATTAAAAGTTAATATTGTAAAAAATAATAATTATAATTTAAAAATAGTGAACATAATTTAAATTAAAATGATTTAAATATTAAATAAACTTGAGAAGTTCTCTCTTGAAGCCAGTACACGCAAGATCGCTGTATTATGATAATATATTTATTACATGTAATTTGTTCCATTAATATATTTATTACATGTAATTTGTTCCATTAATATATTTATTACATGTAATTTGTTCCATTAATATATTTATTACATGTAATTTGTTCCATTAATATATTTATTACATGTAATTTGTTCCATTAATATATTTATTACACGTATTTTGTTCCATTAATATATTTATTACATGTAATTTGTTCCATTAATATATTTATTACATGTAATTTGTTCCATTAATGTATTTATTACATGTAATTTGTTCCATTAATATATTTATTACATGTAAGACCTGTAATGACATCGGTCCATCACGTACCATGCTACTACAATTACACTTTCTATGTTTTATTATAGATTTGGGACCGAACGTGGATGCAAATGCGGAGAAGGTGGTTTTACTTCCTGCTGTCATTGAGATAATCTTCCTTGCATTATCCCTCTATTTGATCTCCTAATCGTACAGAAAATGTTGATAAAAATAATCAATAGTCACGGATGAATGAATTCAACTTGTGGCAGTTTGCAAACAAATTACGTTGAAATGCTTTGAATTGTGAGGTAAATTTAATTGGCAGCGAATTATTTACAATTTATTAATTTACTTCGTTAGCAATTGATCAGAGAACCGTAAGTGAGTTGAACTCTGAGTTGAAGGTTTTATTGAAATAATTCTTAATGAAATTTAATTTAATTTTCTTTAAATTATTTAATTTAATTATCTTTAAGTTATTTAATTTAATTATTTGTTTATTTTCTTTTCAATATTTTATCGTTTCCACTAAGAAGCGTTTCATTACAAACGTCCTAAGATTGCAAAACTAAGAAAAAAAAAAGCTGTTCATAGACGTTCACCTAATTAAAATTAATTAATAATTAAATAAATAAATAAATAAAATAAATGAATTAATTAATTAAATTAAATAATTTAGACAACTTAAATCCAATTTTATGAATTAAAATATTTGAAAACCTCCTTTTGAAATGACGTGACGATCTTGGACGTCAAAGAGAATAAAAATCAGTGAGAAGTAAAGCATTAGAAACGTTTCAAAATGTATTTTAAAGGTCGACCTGAGAAGATAGGAATGGCCAAAGTATTCTTTCAAGTTGGGAAACAACGGTTTGGAAGTAAAGTTGATCCCTGAACTACTTACATAGGATAAGTGCCATTTACCGAGATTTAAAAGTAATTTTCATTATTAATGAATCATTAATGCCAAATGAAAAGGTCAAAGGTCATTGAGAATTCGTTATTTGTTTTTTTTATTTAAATTTTATTTCTTTACATTAAACTCCGTCCGTTTTTTTTTTTTGAAGGATTTTCTGATTCATGAATTTTGAATTTTAACAAATGTTTGACATTTCACGCAAAAATAAAAAAAACTGAAGCCATTTTTAAGTTACAAAAGTTGGAAAACATCGTTTTGTTGTTGCTTGTTGTCATCGACTTCTTTCGTGAGTTTTTCTTTGATGCTTAAAAAGTGTTTTTTTAATCTTTTAAAATAATAAAAATTAAATTCTCGATAATCTTTTAAAATGCTTTTTGAATTATTTTGACCTTCTTTGTGTTTCGACGTCAATAAATTTTCGTCGTTCAGGTTTTGAAATTCTTTTAATTTTTCAAATTTCGTGTGTTTATTTTAGCGATTATTAAATTATAAACTGAAATTATAATTTATGGACATTTAAATCAACTTCCTTTCGATGAAGTCTTGGAAGTGAGATCTCTTTTGACGAATTATTTCCAGAATTATTTAAAAAATGCGACAATAAAAATAACGTTTTAAAATTATTTTGGAGACTTAGCATTAGCAAAGGATTTCAGTGGTTTTTTTGGTATTTTAAATTATCAAAAATATAAAATATAATATTTAAAATATTATCATATCGAAGAAATCTGCGATAATTTAACGATTCCTAAGAGTTAAGATAAGGATGTATCCACTTTTAAGGCTGGATTCATGGATAGGCACATCCGAACCGAACAAGGTCACAACTTCTCAGAAAACTATTTTCAATGGTAAGTTCAAAATGGAGGGATTGTCAATGCGAATCATCCAGGATAATGAGGTGCAATTTGTTCGAGAATTCTCCACGAATTCTTCTGAAAATGTTTTTATTCAGAAGTAAAAAATTTGAATTGAAATTAATGAAGTATTACAAGAATAAAGTAAAGGAAATCTTCAGGCAAATATTAGCTTCACTTAAAGACATTTTGTGAGAATTTAATGAAAATCTGGAAAAGTAAATGACTTTACTAAAGATTGTCGCAAAACCAATCCTGGATGATCTTTCCTTTGATGATCTTCAACCGTGGTATTATAAATAAGAAGTTTTAATTAAAATATCATAAATAAATAAATAAATAAATAAATAAATAAATAAATAAATAAATAAATAAATAAATAAATAAATAAATAAATAAATAAATAAATAAATAAATAAATAATATGGCGTCGCAATCACCAAGCAACGCAAAAGAAACTTTTAAAGTGAAAAATGTTTTTTATTTAATTTAATGTTTTTTATTTTATTTAATGTTTTTTATTTTATTTAATCTCCAGTATTAGTGAAACCCAGCAAAAGTCATTGTTATGAATCTCTTAATGGACAAAAAACAATGCAAACGCATCATTTATCGATATTTCTTTTAAATGATTTTTGGCAATTTACATTCTTAAAACATGTTTTTGGAACAAAATACAAAGTATAGACAAATAGACAGACAACGCTTCGTCCGATGTGGAAACATTTGTATTCATTTTCAACACGATCGATACAATTGAATTGTTTTAAATTGTAAAATATCAAAAAAAGTCATTTAAATAATTCAGAATTCATAAAACCTAAAAACTTCAGCAGAAAATCCAGAACGCATCGCGTCCAAATGAATTTAAAGAAGCCATCATCATCAGGACCCAAGGATTTATAATTTTAAAAAAATTGGTTAAAAATTGAAAGAGTTTAAAAGTACTCAGTGACTGATGACGATGTAAGTCGAACTGATTAAATTAACATTTACAATTAAATTAACATTTACAATTAAATTAACATTTACAATTAAATTAACATTTACAATTAAATTAACATTTACAATTAAATTAACATTTACAATTAAATTAACATTTACAATTAAATTAACATTTACAATTAAATTAACATTTACAATTAAATTAACATTTACAATTAAATTAACATTTACAATTAAATTAACATTTACAATTAAATTAACATTTACAATTAAATTAACATTTACAATTAAATTAACATTTTTAAGCATTTTAAAACTTCTGAGAATTTACTGAATTTTCTTTCTTGAATCTCATGCCACACTTGAAATCGTGAAATGCCAACTTCTGCTGCGCAATCATTTTTCCCGTTCACCAAATAAAATAAATAAATAAATTAATTAATTAATTAATTTAATAAATAAATAAATAAATTAATTAATTTAATAAATAAATAAATAAATAAATAATTAATTAAATTATTTTTTAACAATAACAACTACTCATTCAAAGGGAGATTCGTTTGTATTTTAAGAGGAACTAAGAATTTTAATGAAATTATTGCTAATTTCAACAATTTCTCTTGACTTTATTCATTAAATTATATAGTGCTAAGCAGAGCCCATTGATACTCATAAATAACTTATTATTTAATATTATTAATATTATTTTATTAATAATATTTTTAAATTTTAAAATGAAACTTATATTAATAAATTATTTTAATATTAAAATGAATAATTTTAATAATATTATTAATATTATTTTAATAATGATGTTGATTTTATTACATTTTATGACATCAAAATACGAAATCATTTACAAATAAATTATTTTGTTTTAATTAATAAATTATTAAATAAATAAATTATTTTACTAAATTTCATCAGTTTTCCACAAACAATTGTCGAGTCCAAGCAATAGTTTTTGGAATAAAAAACATTTAAACGAATTTAAAAGTTTAATTTTGACTTTCAAAGTCAATCATTTATTTCATGTATTTTTAAGGCTCAAACCTGATTAGTTAATAATAATGATAATAATCGTCATCGTCGTCATCATCATCATCATCGTCATCATCATATTAATAATAGTAGTAGCAAAAGCAATATTAGTATAATTATAATAACATTTTAATGATAAATAAAACACAAATCACGTGAATTTTAAATTCAACGTTTTATTTCAATATGGGTTAAAATAATTACTTAAACAATAATATAACTTTAAGTAACGATTTAAATAATACAATAAATAGTAATTCAGATAAAAAAATAAATAAAATGTAATTTAAATAGGAAAATAAAATGTAATTTAAATAGGAAAATAAATCACAATTTAAATGAGAAAACAAATTACAATTTAAAAAATAAGTTAAATTGAAGTAATTTAGATAATAAATTAAATATTAATTTAAATAAAATTAAAAGTGAACAAGATTTCATGAATGACCATCTGCTGTCGTCTCTTTTTATGTCAATTCTCGAGGGTTTCATGGATTAAAATAAACTTTCGCCATCATTATCGTCATCGTCATCATCATCACCATCGTCGTCGTCGTCATCATCACATTAATAATAATAATAATAACATTGATAAAGTCATAAGGGAAATAATATCAATTCATATTGATATTAATGAATCATAATACTTAATTAATTATAACGCATAATTAATTATATTATTATTATTATTTATATTACCTTTTATTGTTTCTTGTTGGCAAATACAAGCTATGGTCGACTGATTCATTGAAACACGACAGTTCCCACCTTCTTTATCGTTATTATTATTGTTATTATTATTATTATTATTATTATTATTATTATTATTATTATTATTATTATTATTATTATTATTATTATTATTATATTATTATTAATATTATTATTTATTACTAATAACTAAACTATACAATGATATGCTAAATTATTGAATAACTGGCTTCCCTTGCCAATTAATTATTTGATAATAACGTTTTAATTAAATTTATCAATCGTTTACAAATTATTCACAAGGCATTGACGATTGACCAGTGGTTGATTGGTTGATTGGTTGATTGTCAGCTGGGAACACACGAAGTCAACGCCGTAAAAATGGAGAAAAACAAAACAAAACAAAATTTTTGTCAGCATCAGATGACGAACTCCATTTATTACGGACACAAATTTTCTATTTTTTTTTCATTCACAAAACACGTGACCGACGTCACGTGACGTGCCACCTGCAATCTGCTCGCATGGCTTATTATTCTCTTGTATTCTCACTGGATAGCTCGCACGAATACAAAATGCATTATCTAATTAGTGTGCTTATGTAAAATATTTATCCTAAATCTTTAATTAAGCCCCCTTTTATCACGTGATAAAGCAATTAATTTAAATTATTATTATAATAACTAATGTAAATAATTGAAGATGATAAATGAAATAAATTGTATTTTACACAAATATAAATACCTAGGGTGAATAGTAGTGAAACAAAATGGCCAAACATCTTATGACTAAAACAAAGTTATGATTTTGCACTTAAATCTTTTTAAAATCATTTTTTTTTAACCCGTCGCAAGCGAATGCTACTTTTTCACGGGACCCTGGAGGTGGAAAATCATTTCGTGGACATTTCCATTAATGAAATTAAATTTAAATATAAAAAAATTAATAAAAAAAATTGTTTCGCCATAAAAAATGAATTATCTTCGAGCAATTGCAAATTCAAATTCACTTAAACTCCTCTTAAGCAAAAAAAATAAGTCAGGAAAATTTAATATATTTTTCTGATGTTGCTTTGCATTTTGATTCGAACGCTGATGTTCCCCGGAACGATGCCCGGGGAGGTTGGTGGGTGGGTGGGGGTTTGGGTGGAGTGAAGGGGAGGAGGAGGAGGGGGTGGAAGGGGTGGAAGGGGTGGAAGGGGGTGGAAGGGGTGGAAGGGGTCCCTGGTGATTTATGAAACAGATTCTCAGCAATCATTCACAACCTTAAACACATTCGTTTCGAGGACATTTCAATGCATTTACGATTATTTTATTTCGATTCTTGGTACAACTTTCAATAAATAATTTTATGATGTATTTCAAAATAATTATTTAAATACGTATATTAATTAAATAAGTATATTTAACTGTAGACTGGAAATGGATATCGTGGTGCCTAAATAGGAGTATTTCTTGTTGATTTCGTTATGTTTTTTCCGATAAACTTGAATTAAATGAATGATTTTAATAAAAGATATTCCCATAAATCTTTGTAATTCTTGGTAAGAACTGCATTTTGGATTCTCTAACTGACTTAAGGAAGGTATTATATTATGATATGACATTATATTATACTGATAACATCAATAATTTTTTCAATTAGAAATTAAAAATAAATAAATAAATTGATTAATTAAACAATGAAATGGAAAAATTTATTTCAAACTTTTTTAAGCAATTAAGATTTTATTCCAGCAAGTAAATAAAACCATATCTTTATAAATATATGTTTACAAACACGTATTTATAAAAATATCTTTATAAATTTACAAATAATATATTTATTAGTAATATATTTAAAAACACAGACAACATAGCCCTTCAACCAAACGATAGCAAGAAGTATATTTTTTAAGCGCGAAAAGTTGAATTCTGAGTGACACACGGTGAAGTAAAAAATAATAAAAGCAAATATCAATAAATAAAATAAAATAAAACAATATTTTATTATATTATATTATATTATGCATTACATTATATTAATTAATAAACCTCAAGTGAATAAAACATTCGTACTAAATGAGCAATAAATGGATTTAACACCGGGAAAAATAACTTTTTGATAAAATAAAATTAAAATAATTCTTCTTCTAAATATTATTTAATATTAAAATATTAAAATAATTTAAATTTTAATATTTAAATGAATCATTGATTGCTTTCTGAACGTAATTTCATAATTTGTCCGACGACATTTCATGTCTTTCTTTCATCGATGCTCGAATCTGGAAAGGATTTTCTACGTTCACAAGAAGAAAAATGCCAGCAGTTTGCCATCTTAACAAGCATTTACTGTTTATTTTATTTTATTAATTTTTTCGTTAAATTAAAAGAAAACATGAAAAACATGAAAGTAATTCGAAATAATTTTGTCGTTAAAATAATTTCGTTCGTTATTTTATTATTTTTGTTTCTGAAAACATTTGCGTCCTGTTGTCCTAAAAGGATGGAAATTATTCAAAATAATCAAATAACGGTGAACTTAGACGATAAGTTAAAAGACTTTTAAACGAACGTTTAACAATAACATTTGTTTTTAGAGCAAACAAAACATTGAATGTATTTGGTGCCTCCTTTATTTTTCCAGCAAACGAGACGTGAAGCATTAAAATCAAATATTAATGCAAGGGCACAACGTGACTCGAAAATCTTTAAAAAATAAAACGAGAGTGGGAAAAGAAATAAATTAATTTTAAATCTTTTGATTCCTCGAAGAACACAAACATTAATGTGAAAGAAAGAAAGAAAGAGTAGGATATCATCGTCAAGACAATTTGCCGAGACTTGGTCTTTCAATTTTAAAATCGGACTCGTGATCCGAAGTAAATTGACTTAGTTAAGGCGCGACCTAAGAATAAGTGCAAAATTTTATCTTGGGATTCTGAAATCCTTGAAATTTAGATTGGAATTTTAAGGTTGGGCGTGCCAATAAAACTTTCAAAGCACTGATAAGGTATCTGTGTCACTGCACTCCTGATAATCTTTTAAGCGCAGTTATCATCATTTGTTTATCACCAGCTTCGTGGCGAAGCGTTCTTGACCCGCCAATGTCGTTGACTCCTTTTCAGAATTTTTTTTTTCCCCACATTTTTTCGACGTTTTCAATCATTTTTGAAAAGTTGATATTTCACTGAAACTTGCCAACTGCATCGTTCACGTTCGATAGATTTTAAAATTGATCGAAGAAAGTAGAACGGGCGTATTTTTTTTAAATACTAAAAACATTTAAAAATTTATATTTGTTGACATTTCGTTTTTTTTTTGTCTGTTTCCAGTGTGCCTAGATTGTTTTAAGTCCTATTCCAAAATACCAATACACAGTCGTACGTATAAAGGATATCTTTAACAACTCAAGAGAATTCTATGAGCCTAAAAGTTACAAAATATCAGCCATTTCTCCGCTACGATGAGTTTAGTTGATCTTCAGTATTTATGGAAATAATTTATGAAAAATAAAATAATTTGTTTATAATAATTTATGAATAATAAAATTAGTTTTGATGTTATTAAAGTTGTTGTTCACTAGCCTCTTATTTTGCGATTACTTGACACTAAACTTTTAGAGTTCGTTCAGTTTTTAACATTTTTACAATTTTAAGCAAGGAATCCAACTAAGTTTCTACGTTAACTATTTATGTGTGTTGTTGTTGTTTGTTTATTTGAACTTCGGTGCCTAAGTCCAATTCCAATAAATTTGAGATGAGAATTTAAGATAAGAACGTTGACGATCGTCAGATGAAAATATTTTATGAACCACTGAGGAAAAGTATTTTCAGTGAATCATAAAATATAATAATTTAATCGCAAATAATTTGATCAATCATAAGTTAAATGTTTCAGCTTCTTGTACCATTAAAATCAAATTTTGGCAACCAAAGTTGAAACCAAAAAACAAGATTTCAAAGTCTTCCTTGAAAGTCTGATTTAAAATTATTAAATTTCATTTCATTTATTATATTTTATTTTAGTTATTTATTTATTATTATTCATAATTTTATTAATTTATTTGGTAATTTCATTCCGTGATGGAAGCTCAGGAAATTTGTTTAGAAATCAAATTTATATGTACTCAACAACTGCGTCGTCACATCGTCGAGAACATGAGGGCAAAAAAAAAGAATTATTTCCTCGTATTTCCCCATTAATTGCATTTAGTTGTGAGTTTCATTTTCGTTTTAATGTTATTTAAATGTGTTTTTCCAGGTAAATTTTCATTTTAAAAATATTTTGTTTCGAACATTATTATCGAAAACGAAATTGAATTTAACATCCAGAATAATGACGTGATAATTACGTAAATTACATTATATTTTTTAAAATTATTCTTTTATTTTTTTACATTTTCTTGTTATTGGATCATAAATCAAATTGAATTTAATTTAATTTAACGCAAGTCATGATAATGATACTCATTCCTAATTACTTAAAAGGACACCAGGAAGGAATGAACTCCCGCCAAATAAAAACATGAAAATCTTTTCTGACGAATTACATAGCGTAATAAATTTGGAATAAATGTAATAAATAAATAAACAAACAAGTAAATAAATAAATAAACAAAGAAATGAATAAATAAACAAATAAATAAATAAGTGAAAAAAACGAAAGTTTAAGAATTGAAAGTATTCAAAGTTCAATATAAAAGAAGTTGATTCACCTGAAATCAGGACGTGATAATCGTGTTTACAGAGCATTTATAGATGGATTACTAATAAATTACACAAATTACATGTTACACTACGAACTGGAGTTCATTACATGCTGGAGTTAAGAGGATGTTAACAGGATTCTTTTAAAGAGACGAAGAGTCTTTGATTCAAAAGGACTTCAATGGAAACGTCTCAAGAGAAACAAAACACGCGTCAGGTTTGAATTTGAGTGCAAACCGTCAGAATGAACATCCGATGAACTCCTGGAAAGGTTTTTAAAAGGGTGCGCCAGTAAATTGTTTTCATATTTAATATAAAATATTTAAATATAAAATATAAATTTAAAATATAAATATAAAATATTTAAACGTGGAAATTCATTCATTTTGCAAACATTTGAAGACACGCAATAAGTTTTTGTTAAATTTAATGAAATAAAATCAACTTGCATCAAAATAAAATCAAAATTGATTTTTAAGGCTCAAAAAAAGTTTTTCATAGGATTTCATTGTAGGATGTTTAAACTAAGTTAACTTATTTGATGCGATATGAACTGAGACAAACTTGCAAAACTTAATCGATCGACCGATCGTTGGAGTGTTGAAAGTTCAAAGGTCAACCTGACACGTTGACAGGAGTTTGAAGTAAAAAACGGGCTCCGAAAAGAAGAAAATGTGACGTTTTCAAGTGCTTTGCGCGGTGAAGAGGTTAAAAGGTCTCGATGGGAAGTTCATGATCGATGAAGAACTTAATGGAGAAGTTGAATGCTAAAGAGGCTTTCGAGTGGACAGCCGACAGACAGGGACACCAGTCTTGATGGTCGCTGTGGAGGGTATGAAGGGATTGCAAGGATTGAAATACTCAATGAGTCATTAGTTCTAATTTGGAAGGAACCAGAGTTTCTTCTAGATTTGTACTGCATTTGTACTCGGTAAAGTCGTACTTAATGAAATGAATATGTGCCACTAGAACAAAAGGCATAAATTTTAATGCACAACATTTCCAAGTAATTACAGCTGTTCAGAAATGGATGCGAAAAGAATTTATATTTCGCATGGACATTTGCAGAGAACATTTGAAACACGCGATCGAAATAAATCTGAAATGATTCCTTTTTTAACATTAGATGATATGTTTCGAAATTATTAAAATAAATTAATATATTAGATAGGAGTATTTGGACGTAAATTTAACAGTAACTAGTATATTATCTATATAAATAAAAATGCAATGTTTGTTTGTAATATGGAAATGTTCTCTGAAAGTACTTGACCAATTGCTTTGAAATTTTGACACAACATAGTGCTCGATTAGAGGAGTGTTTGTATATAGGTTTCATACATATGCCACAACTATATCAGGTAAAAATACGCTTTTTTCGAAAATTCTTCCATCTTGCCACAAGAACGTCACTGCCTAATGATAAATAAACTTTAGCGAGACATTAGTCGGTTAAAGAGCCTGCCTAGTAAAAGTAAATACTTTTAAATCAAGTTTGTCATCATTCGTCTGTAATATTTTTGTGAATATTTTTTTATTATTTCGAAAAAGGAAAGTTATTTTATAAAACTCAAGTGAGCAATATTTTGTGCAACAATTTCAGATTTATAATTTAAAAAAAAAAAAAATAATAATAATAATAATACTTGGAAGTTTTAACTGACGAATGTATTATGTAAGCAGAGCTTTAAAACTCGTAAACATCAAATTATTTTAAGGTCACTTTGGGATCGTGAACGTGTACTTGGCTGTTGCTGACAAATTGAGTGATTTTTCTATGAATAATATAATAATTAGGCCATATAATTCAACTCGTTTCTATTTCCAATCTGGTAATAATTACATTGGCGAAATTATTTTAAATTATTTTATGAAATAATTATTTATTCATGAACATTGAAAAAAATGCGTTTTATCGCTTAAATATTCTACGACCAAAAACAAAATGAATTAAAATAACGAAGTTTTTTTTCTTTAAATTAATTTTAAATTCTTTTGCATTTTCTTCTGACGACATCAAAAAAAAAAAAAAAAAAAAAAACAAAAATTGCGATGAAAGGACGTCTTTGGACTTTGAAATGATGCAAATTCTCGGCAAGGTTTCTCTACAATTTCGTATGAAGTCATGTAAAATAAAAGTGACTACAAAATTAAAACTTGATGATGATGATGATGATGAGGAGGAGGAGGAGGAGGAGGGGGAGGACGACGAGGAGGAGGAACAAAGTTGATAATCGGTAGAAATAATTGAAGAAAAGAACTGAGAATGCAAATAAAAAGGAGACCACAAATGCAGATTGAAAACAAATTTCATTCCAAAAAGTTAAAACCAGGCATGGATTAAGACATTGATTCGAATAGATGTTCGAATAAAAAGTTCTGATTAAGCTGAACTTCGTCAAAAGAAAAACTCTATCACGTGATGGACGCAAAAGCAGGAGACGAACAACGCCGTCTGCGAATTTTGTTTTATTAAAATCTCGAAATTCAAAAAAAAAAAATAATTCAAAGACCAAATTGAATTTGAGACCAGACCCTGCGCAAGCAGTGACAAAGAAGGACATGAATCAAGAAATTATTGAAGAGTTTCGAATTAGAAAACGAATGTCGAAGGTGTTTCGAGACGAACACAACAGCGTTTGTTGAATGTCAAAGCCAAGGATTTGGACTCATAAAGTAGCAGCACAAGAATTCATTGGACCAAAGTGCCAGACAAAAACGTGTTGGGATGTTGAGTAACAACCTCAAGAGGTAGAAGTTAAAAGCTTCCCAAAGAAGGAGTTCACTGTGAAAGAATCAAAGATATCGATCAGAAAGGAAGAAACAACAGGTCATCGCTAGAGGTCAGCTGTCTTGTGCCTCTTATTGAAGAATAGTTGAATGAAATCACAAGAATTTAAATCCAGGAAAAAAATCGGGTCTTCTCTTTTCAGTTCTTTGAATGACTTTCGGTTTCGCTTTCTCAAGAATTGAGCACGTACACTGTACAGTCATTTGCTTCAGATGGAAATCCCGAGTCACAAAAGGGGACTTTCTATTTTTTATGTCCGTTTTCTCGATGTTTTTCTGTGTTTTTTAAAATAATAATCTTATCTGGTAAAATCTAAAGTTAAATACAATACTGATATTGACGCTGTGCTGCTAACGATGGCACAATTATTTGATTCTTAATTAAACATAATTTAATAATTAATTATTTATTTATTTAAATTAAATTTGAATTAAATTCGTGATTTGTAAAATTCGAAGAAAATTCGTGACCAAATCTTTAATATGTTCAAAATTACATAAAATATGATTAAAAATCGGAATTAAAATGAAAACATGTTCAGTGTTTTTTCATTAAAATGCTTTAAATAATCTTCCGGAAAATCATTTCTGGTTGCGTTTCGTTAATCTGTTTTTATTCATCCGTCTGTTCGTCTGTCAATTGGCACTAAATCGAAGTTCGTCCGAAAGTGATGTCAAGTCGAAGCTCTTGAGGTCACATCACCACATCACCACACCATCGTATCACCGTATCACAGTGCGTTATCACATCATCACATTAACACATCATCACATTAACACATCATCACATTATCACATCATCACATTAACACATCATCACATTAACACATCATCACATTAACACATCATCACATTAACACATCATCACATTAACACATCATCACATTAACACATCATCACATTATCACATCATCACATTAACACATCATCACATTAACACATCATCACATTATCACATCATCACATTATCACATTAACACATCATCACATTATCACATCATCACATTAACACATCATCACATTAACACATCATCACATTATCACATCATCACATTATCACATCATCACATTAACACATCATCACATTAACACATCATCACATTATCACATTAACACATCATCACATTAAGACATCATCACATTAACACATCATCACATTATCACATCATCACATTAACACATCATCACATTAACACATCATCACATTAACACATCATCACATTAACACATCATCACATTAACACATCACATTATCACATCATCACATTAACACATCATCACATTAACACATCATCACATTATCACATCATCACATTATCACCTTAACACATCATCACATTATCACATCATCACATTAACACATCATCACATTAACACATCATCACATTATCACATCATCACATTATCACATTATCACATCATCACATTAACACATCATCACATTAACACATCATCACATTATCACATCATCACATTAACACATCATCACATTAACACATCATCACATTAACACATCATCACATTAACACATCATCACATCATCACATTAACACATCATCACATTAACACATCATCACATTAACACATCATCACATTATCACATCATCACATTAACACATCATCACATTAACACATCATCACATTATCACATCATCACATTATCACATTAACACATCATCACATTAAGACATCATCACTGTGTACGTGTGTGTTTAAAGTCCCTGAACAGCAATTGGAACCCCCCCCCCCCGTCCAGCCACTGACGAGAGCAACATCTGGTGACGTACAAAACAACAGATATGAACTTAATATGATATGAACTTACTTAATACTTGTTCACTTGGCTATTTTATTTTAATAATTAATTCGTAATTTGAATATAATTTAACAATTATTTTTAATATTTCGAAATAATTTACAACTATCATCTCGAACACAATGAGACAAATGATATTCATTGCCATGGTCTACAATTGCAAAGACAAAAATATAAATAAAGAAAATTATAAATGAAATTATAAATAGCTCAACAAATATAATAATAATAATAATAAAACAAGAATAATCGACAAATAATAAAAGAAGTGAATGAGTTGAAGGATGAAGTGGCGTCGATAAACAATGGAAAGCCATCGAGAAGATGGATTTCGCTGAGCATTTGATTATTTCTTTTCAATTTAGTCACGATATTTGCGCTCGTTTTCAATTGTTAAATATATATAAATAATTAAATAAATAAATGATTTATAAAGAGAAAAAGGAAGCGCCACATAAAGAATGCCGCGATGAAATGGAACCGATTAAACTTATCAAAACTTGGGAAGCGAACATCTGTTCCAATGTTTACTGAACGTTTGAAGGAAGAATTAATGAAGGAATGAAGGAAAATATTTAATAATCGATGGATCCCGGTTGCATTATTCACTCATCGTTGAGGATGTTTTGCTTCCGAAATACTTGCATGTGATGGCTTTGATAAATATTAATTGAAATTGCTGTCCTCTCTCTGCTAAGCCGTTATTATTCTTATATAATAATAATAATAATAATAATAAAAATAATAATAATAATAATAGCAACAACAACAAACAATAATAATCTTATTCATAATAACAATGTATTGATCTAGTGAATTTTTAATGATTGACTGTTATCGTTCTGAACACAGCAAAACGAATAAACTTAATATGTAATTAAAAACTCGAAATGTTGACTTTAAGTGGTCTGAAAAATGGCGGTACTCATACCTGATGAGGCAGACGTTTGAGAAGGTAAGAACGAGGAGGGGTATGAAGTATCCGAGGGTGGTCCACGAGTACAGGAAGCCCTGCCTCAATTGGTCGTTTTCTGAGAATTCACCGGTATCGATGTAAATCCATCCATCATTCACGATGCCATCAATTTTTTCCGCCATGTCGGAGCTGGCAATGAATTCGAAATTTTTTTTTCTCTTGAGAAATGATTTTAATGAATCTCATGATTATTTAATTTTAATTTTAATTCTTTAATTAACCTCGTGGTGTACGTCGAGTCTCGGACGTTGAATGACGACGAGTTATCCCTGGCGAGGTCGTCGATGCTCAGAGATTTGTACGTCCAGAGAATTGGAAGCAGGAAAGCGGCCCAGAAGATGTGGATGAGCAGGAGGCACACCTTCGTGGAGAAAGTGCCGACCACGAGGCGAGCCCTCAGGGGGTGGCAGACGACAACGTAACGTGCCATGGCGATTAGTACTGTCACCCAAGTACTTATCTTGACGCTCAAGTCGTGGATGTACAGACCGTACATCTGCAATTAATACTTCGTTTAAAGACAAGCAATAATTAATTGCCATGTAATTAACTAATAAATAATTTCTAACTAATTATTTAGAATAACCTCAAGACTTTTCCATTAAAGTCAACCTAATTGAACTGGAGACGTTAACAAAGATACGTCGCAAGTCATTTGAAGCGTCATTGAAGACGTCCAACCTGAAAGAAGCAGTGAAAGGAACATCCCTGGAACTTCATCCTGTTCTCGATGAAGAACGCATGCGGAATGATGCTCAGGCAAAAGGCGAGATCAGACGTGGCCAGCGAAATGAGTCCGTACATGGCTCCCCTTTCCAACATGTCCATCTTGCCCTGATGGCATCTCCAGCCCAACACGCAGATGTTCAGAGCGTTGCCCAGTACCCCGACCAGGCCGAAGAAGGGTGCCACCAAGCACCTCATAATCCTGGCGTACTGCTGGAAGGAATCTTCACCTCCGACGATCTCGATGACGTTCGTGTAATCCATGAGTCACTCTCTCTGTCCGTCTGTCTGTATATTTGTGTGTTTGTTTGGAGCGAGTTCCGGAGCGGAACTCGAGAGTCTTGAGATGGAGCCACGACAGACGAACGAAGGAGATGAAACTTGCGCTCCACTTCTTCCATCTCCTCCTCCTCTTCCTCTTCTTCTTCCTCCTCAATTCTCGTGCATCAAACGTTCATTTATTATTTGCACAAATCAGATTAATTACGTAATTAATTAACATCAATTTAACGATTTCATTACTACAATTTACAGCCTTTACTAACATCTTCACTTCGATTCTGCATCAAGGTTTGAACGTTATACAGGAATGTTCGATTAAAAATTAGTTGTTATTATTATTATTACTGTTATTATTATTAATTTATTTTTATTATTATTAATTAATTAATTATTCCCTTATGGAAGGCAAACTTCTGCGGTAATAATTTTGCAGTGTTTTGGGTCATCTATCTCGAGAAACAAGGCAGACGTGGATAATTATTCCAAGTGGATCTTTTAATTTTTTCTGTAAATTATTTCCAATTATTAATTAACTACTTAATTACTTACAAATAAATTATTTACAAACAAACATTTTCGCTCATTTATGGCGATTTAACGGTCAATAACCGGAAAATAATTAAAAATAAATCTTTTTTTTTTCATGGCTAATCGAAGGTCGTGAATATTTAAAGTTTCATTTTCTCAACAAATTGAGTCAGAATTTATATTCAATGGAGCGCATATTTAACTGGCAATTATTATCAAAATAACAAGATATTCTGATAAATATTCCATTCTTAATTTTAAAATTCTAAGTTTTTATTATTGAAATAATATTATTTTGTTAAAATTATCAATTATATTTATTAAAATATAATAATATTATATAATAAAATAAAGAAAATAAATCATATTATTCAAATAATATTATTATAAATAATATTAATCGCAATAATATTATTTTGTTGGAATTGTCGTTCAAATTAAATTTTCACCTCGCATGTCCGCATAAACATCTGCCTTCGCGATATTTTCGAGCAATAAATAACTTTTGTTTAAGGTTAATCAGTTATTTATGAGTATTTTATTTATTTATTCATGAGTATTTTATTTATTTATTTATGAGTATTTTACGAACGAGTCATAAATTAATGGCTCTCCACTTTCACTCCATTTTGTTGGCTTTCATTCCAAAGCCATGTTGGAAAGGAATTTCAAGCAGGAAGAAAATATTTTATTAAACTTCAAATTAAAACATTTTATTGTTGTTATATCATGAAAATGATAATGAAGAAGACGAAGACGACGATGATGACGACGCTGACGATGATGACGATGATGACGACGATGATGATGATGATGATAGAAATTATTTCCGAACAATTTCTTGGCTCAAGAATAATAAAGTTAATATTAAAAATTTAAAGGGGAAGGATGGAAACAATGAATTCCTAAGCACACAAACACACAAACACACAAACACACAACCACACAAACACACAAACACACAAACACACAAACACACAACCACACAAGTAACCATGGAACGTGGTCGTCCGTAAAAGGTTTTTCTTCTTGGGAATGGAGGCAAACTGGTTATTTTTAATTTATTGTATTTATTATATTAAATATCTATACGAATATAATTATTAATTAATTATAATACCTAATTAATTATTTAAATAAATTTGGATTTCAAGAAAACAATTTAAAAAGGAGAAATAAGTTTATGAACAAGAAGAAAAACCATTCTTTTGCTTAGCAAATTATATACCTATTTATGGAGATAATTTTCAATTATTATTAAAATAAATAATTATTATTAAAATAAATAATTATTATTAAAATAAATAATTATTATTAAAATAAATAATTATTATTAAAATAAATAATTATTATTAAAATAACTAATTATTATTAAAATAAATAATTATTATTAAAATAAATTATTATTATTAAATGCATAAATTATGATCAACGTTATCTGGCTATCTGAGACATGGAATGGTTATAATATAAACATAAACATAAATAATACATCGTAGACTCTACAAGTAAATACTTCAAGAAGTCCAAAGATTTTATTTCAAAGATGTTATTTCAACAATACGTTGCAAACAAAAATCCTGTGGAGACTCATTTGTTCTTCCCTGTGATCATCCTTTAACGTATCAACGTAGTAATTATTCGTGTAATAAATTAACAATAAATTAACAATAAATTAACTCAATACCCAATCATGTAATTTATTATTTCTCATTTTTAATTTATTATTTCTGTTATTTCTTATTTCCCAAATAATATTTCTTGTTCATTTGAAACATGATTTCTTCTTTCAGTTAAAGCGTGTCACCAACTTCGTCTTGATGTGTTGTTGGCAACATACATCAAGTACATACAACAAACATCATGTACTTGCAACAAACATCAAGTACATGCAACATACATTATGTACATGCAACATACATCATGTACACGTAACATACATCATGTACATGCAACATACATCATGTACATGCAACATACATCATGTACTTGCAACATACATCTTGTACATGCAACAAACATTATAATGTACATCCCTCTACAGTGAAGTGGTTCACTGAAACCTTTACTCCCAATATTGTTAATATTTATTTTGTCATTTATTTATTTTAATTCTCCAAAGTTATTATTACTGTCATTTATTTTATTATTATTATTATTATTTTATTATTCATAATTATTATCTTCACCACCCGCAACCTCATTAAACCAAGACAAAATCCTTGCCTCTTAACTTAACTCCCAGCCTGAATTTCTAAATTCAGAAATTTTTGTTCACAAAAAGGTCTAATTTATTTACAAGCAGCGAAGAAACAAAACGTCCATCTAATTTTATTTTATTCAAATTAATTTATATAATTCAACCGGAACTGCCAATTAATTTCCTCAAGTCGTAAATCCCCAAACCACCCACTCCCCCCATGAAATAATCCACGACGTCCCTCAAAGTATTTTTTATTATATTTTGAAATCTGCTACAAAAAGACACATCTCTCGTTAAGATTCTGTTCAGAAAATATCATTGATGTCTTCCACCTCACGTTCCAACGTTGCCTTCATTAAGGACTTGCGCACGTTTCAGGACTTCGATAAATTTCCAAACATTGTACAGACATTATGTACTTTAAACTGTATATTAACGAACAACATGTAATGGTGTTGGAACATTGATGTCCATACATTTTCATCGGATCAGAAGAATCTAAGAGCAGACATTTTGACAAATAGGCCTAACTTGATGACCTTCTAACGTACATTTCGTATGCTTTGCCTGTCAATCGTTTAATGAATTAAACTTAAATGCTGTGTTGATGTTTAACTCTTGAATGCACGTGCTATGAAAAGTTAGAGGTCACGATGAACTTCAGTGGCTTGCTGAGAACGACCAAAGAAACTAAATATAAATAAAATAGTAAATAATTGTAAAATAACTACAGGGCAGAGCGGTAAAGCTTAGACCTTATTATCAGCTTTATCTATTTTCTTGACTTTCATTTGATTGAATGTCATAGAAAGTTACTCAAAAAGACTATTGATTCGCATCAGAAAGATCACGTGATTTGTGATTCTGTTGTGTGCCATACATCCGGTATGCAAAGACACCGTAAAACAAAACATAAATCCAAGTTTAAAACCTCTGCAGAGCAAAATGAAACTATAAAAGGACCATTTCTTGTTCCAACAAACAAACCGTTCTTCTTGAGAATGAAGATGAAAAGTTAATTATTTACCAAATAATTTAGCAAATTTTAACAAATAATTTATAAATATTAAAAAGTAATTTAACAAATATTAACAATTAATTTATAAATATTAAAAAATAGTTTAACAAATATTAACAATTAATTTAACCAATTTAGTTATCGACTCCTGGCAAGAATACATGTTCATTCCACACAGTTTAGTGGAACACTCGGAATTAAAGACTCCATATCTTCAACAATATTTTAACATTATATTATTATTATTTATTATTTATTATTTATCTCCAATTATCATTGACGTCAGTCACGGTTAAATACTTACTTTTATAATGAACTATTTTATAAACAAAGTTGCAAAAAGTTTTGATTTTTAGGAATTGTTTTCAAAATCACCTTCAAAATTGTTTAACCACAGCCGTTGTTAATGTTTTCAAAGCAAACATCGAGGCTTCTACGTAAACGAATGCTAATGTAATTATTTCGTTTTTCAAAAATTAAAATTAAACAAATTAAAAAAAAAAGAAAAACGGAATTATTTCATAGGCATTAATAAAGGTTCTCCATTAAATATTCATTGGAAAAGGCTTTGCAAGAGTTTGTCATTTGAAATTTATTTTCTGCTTCCATGCCTCGTCGTGGTCCATAAATCAAAAATGACGCAAAAGAGGATATAATTTCGTCAAGATTTCGAAATTCAGCATTTATAAATCATTGTTATATTATTATTATTATTATTATTATTTATTTTTTATTTTTTATTATTCTGCTGCGCGTTGCTGTAATTACGTATTAATCTGTGGGTGATTAAATTAGCTTGTAAATTTATTACATTCGATTATTAAATGCTAATTATTTGAGTATCGTAATTGATTTTCTAAATTTTTACCATTTACGAGCATTTCGTTGTTTAGAAGCAGAAAAATCTTCGCAAAAAGCACCCAGTAAATCGGATTTACTAAAATCATTTCTCTCCTACGTTTTGAGGTTCGATTTCAGTGAATTATTCTTTGTCTTTGGTGAATTCATTCAACATTCACTTAACATTCACTTAACATTCATTCAACATTCATGAACAACATTCAACTTATCAACAGAGTTGTTAATGAACTGACTTTCCATTGTCTTCGTTTCGTGTTTGGGGTCAGACTTGTGGGTGTCACGTGGGTGCATTTGTTCAAAGATGACCTTTGAATTGCTTTAATCGTTTATTAACTTTTAATTAATATATTTTAATTAAAACATTTAATAAAAAAAAATAATCAGTAAAGAAAGTTTGATTTCAAATTCAATGTTTTAAAATCGGATTAAAAATAAAACAATGTTTTTAATTAATTTAAGTTTATTTAATTTAAATTCAATTAATTTAATTTTGATTAATTTAAATAATTCTCGGTCGAGAAGGGAATCCATTTTCTTTTTTCTTACATGAAACCATTCGTCGATGATCAAAATCAAGTCACTTTCGATGACTTTTAAGACAAATAAGAATAATTATTATAATAATTATGTGTTATTGTAATTATATATTAAATAAATAATTAATTAATTACTAATTAATTAAAATATAATTCAAAGCTAACTGGAACCAATGCGTCGCACACAGTTTATAATTGTTCTAGCCTCAATTTTTTAATTTTAAACAAAAGTATAAATTGTAAAAGAAACTGTTAATGAAGGAATTGTGCAAATAATGGTCACAAAATAATTTGAAAATTATGAAAGTTCATAATTTGTTTCTATTTTCTATTTTAATTATCAGAATTAACGACAAATTAACGACGAATTAGGACGACAAATTAACACTTATGTGCAGTCATGGATAAATTGCATTAACTTATTAACTTATTAACCCTGACCTATATTTTAATAAATTATGATAATTTTAATAATTTTTATCCTGTTCAACAGATTGCCATTTCTTCTCTCAGATGAATTGATTTTCTTATTTTATGTTGACATCTGACGAGTGAATAAAAATTTAAAAAAAAGTGAAAAGCAGGCGAATATTCATATTAAGGTGAGATAATCTCGGAAATGTCAAAGAAATATGATTGAGCAAATAACGTGATGATCGTGACAACATATCTTGTTGTTGGATGTCGCTTCTGAATACGCTGTAAGATCTGTGTTGTACTGATATATGGATGGGTAGCTGTTGTACTGGTATATGGTTGGGTAGCTGTTGTATTGGTATATGGTTGGGTAGCTATTGTACTGATATATGATTGGGTAGCTGTTGGACTGGTGTATGGATGGGTAGCTGTTGTATTGGTATATGGTTGGGTAGCTGTTGGACTGGTGTATGGACGAGTAGCTGTTGTATTGGTATATGGTTGGGTAGCTATTGTACTGATATATGGTTGGGTAGCTGTTGGACTGGTGTATGGATGGGTAGCTGTTGTATTGTTTGGTGCCTAAAAATATGAAATGAATTACTATTCCCACTAGATTGAAAATTTGCCAGATGCTGTCGGCAGCTAAACTGTAAGATGCCATTTCATTGAATGCGCAGTGAACGATTTCATTTCCAATATTTTTATTAATTTTATTATTTAACAAATATTTAATTTATTTCTTTTATCCCTGCACAATCGAACATTGATACAACAACAACAGCAGCAACTTTCAACAACAACAACTCGAGCAACGAAACCGAGAATCCGTGCTAAGACATTGGTGGATTGGAAATTAATCAGGTATTGCAATTTCAATGATTTCATATTCATCATAACAAATGATTAATAATTTCAGTTATTGTGCATTGTTAATGCCTTGTGATGCTTACAGATGGTTAATGTAAAGTCGGTCTCCAAGAAACTGCAACAGAGGGACAAATGTGTGGACAACAACGACGACGACGACGACGACGACAACAACAACAACTGCAGAAATACTTCTTGAGGAGTTCCTTTGAGTGCAGGAATATTTGAATGAAGTGCAATCTTGAGATTATTTCCTCGGGGACCCGTTTGTTTTTTGCTCACAAAACTCAAGAAAATTCATCATCGCCTTAGGTTTCGAAAATTCAGATCACTCATTTACTCACTCATTCATTCACTCCTTTGTTCATTCATTCATTCGTTCGTTCGTTCTTTCGTTCGTTCGTTCGTTGACTGAACGTCACGAAATAGTTTAGTGTTCCATAAAAGGGATTCAATTGAAGAATCGCTTGACCTCCGAAGGTCAAAGGTCACGAGGAGTTCCTGGACAAACTTCCGGTTGTAGTGCCATCCATCACTCGGCATCGCAGGGACTGCAGGATTTCGATGACGTCATCGCAGAAGAAACTATTTATTGATTTGCAAACGAAAGAGAATATTTCGGAAAAGCCTTCATGGTGGTCATGATGATGATGATGACGACGACGAAGATGACGATGATGATAACGATGATGACGACGATGATGATTGTAATAGAGTTAATTTGGAGCCTCCCTGACTTGGAAGTCACGAGAGACGAGCTAAGTGATTGTGGCGTGTTGTGGAGTTGTTCGTTGCCATGGATACTGCCCGGGGGTGAGGAGCACTTTGAATCGCTTCCATTAATTCGGAGAACACTGGGATCCATCGACCCCGCCCATTAATCACGTGACAGGAACTTCTCCAATGGTTGAGTAGCTGGAAAAGGATAAGTTTCGAGACGCCGAAAAGACACGTTCTGGATTGAAATGATGGTGTTTCAGACTCAACTCGTACTAAACCAAACTTGCGTCTCTTATTTCTAGTTGTAATGACGCCAACCTATTTCACTGTTGGACGTAG
>CM067528.1:5617500-5727500 GCA_034509925.1 Hirudinaria manillensis | reverse complement strand
CATCATCATCATCATCATCATCATCATCATCATCATCATCATCATCATCATCATCATCATCATCATCATCATCATCATCATCATCATCATCATCATCATCATCATCATCATCATCATCATCATCATCATCATCATCATCATCATCATCATCATCATCATCATCATCATCATCATCATCATCATCATCATCATCATCATCATCATCATCATCATCATCATCATCATCATCATCATCATCATCATCATCATCATCATCATCATCATCATCATCATCATCATCATCGTCACCGTCATCATCATCATCGTCGTCCTCGTCATCGTCTCCAGCATCTTATTGATTCAATGTTTGTCATCGCAGTGTCTTTTCCATCGCAATCTTCAATCACGGAGAACGCTTTCGAGGGGTTCATTTCAGTCAATGTTGGCTCATGAATATGCATGTTATGTTAAATACCTCTGGTCTGTGTTTAATCCTGGATGAGGATTTAATATTAATCGAGTGAATTAAATTGGCTCCGATCATATTATTACTTAGTTCATGAATATGCATGAATCAGCATTTAGTTTTAATAAATTATCTTCCAACGAATAAACAACAACTTTCGTCCTTGACATTCAAAAAGGTCACGGTTCGTTGGTTTTGATGATTCGGTCTCATTTTTATGCAAGTTTCTTGCTTTCGTCCAGCGATGACGACGACGACGACGATGGAAAGTTTTGTTGTTCAATACGTTGTTGTGTGTTGTGATGAAGTACTCGTGGTAATTAAGATGATTGCCGGCAAAGACAAAGCGATGACGACGACGACGATGACAACGATGGTGATGACGCTACTTCTATCCTTGATGACGATGATGACGACGACGACGATGATGGTGGTGATGATGATAGTGATGATTACACGAAGTTTTGCTTTGCGTCTATAATGAGGCGTGTTTTCCTTCCGATCGTAGTGAAGAAGTTAAAAATTTTGAAAATTTTTCGTAAAATATATTTTTTTTAAATTAATTTTATTCCAAGTTGAACTTGGATTTTATTTTTCATTTTTATTCTGCGGAGATCATTCATTAAAGATTCTAACTTTAAAGTGAATTGAATTGACCCAAGTTGATTGAAATTATTTATTTTTTTTATTTATTTTTCAATTTAAATCCATTTTTAGGTCCTAAATTCGTGCCGTGCATAAATTAGCAGGAAATGAAATTCAAACGCATCAACACGATCCATTAACAACGACATAATCCAATAAATCGATGATCGCAAATCAACTTTCCAATGTATCAAGGGACCCGCGGAATAATTTATGATAATCACGTAGTAGCGATGACGACAAACATGGTGGTGGTGATGATGATGATAATGATGGAAATGATGATGATAGTATGTGATGATGATGATGATGATGATACTCACGACAACATTTCCAAAGATTTGACAGCTTCCATCCTAGGAGAATATTTTCAGTTCAACAAAGAAATTGGCGCCAGCATCATCACAGGCGTCATCATCATCATCGTCGTCGTCGTCATCGTCGTCATCGTCGTCGTCGTCATCACCATCATCATCATCATCATCATCACAGTCGTCAAAGTCATCATCACCTATAGTACAAAAATTCATCTTATCACTTGTTTAACTTCCCAACAGCCACATTTGTGTAAACAAAAATTTCTTTTCAAACTTTTTGAGACTTAATTCTTCGTAATTGATTGTCATTGAAAAGATTAAATAAATAAAAAATAAAATAATAAATAAAACAATGATTCATTACTGCACAATACATTATTGTATAATACATACAAATGCATAAACACCATATAATACATTAATACATATACACTATTTAATTCATTGATACATATACATTTTATAACACATTAATACATACCACATACAATCACACAAACACACTTTAACACGTGAAGCAAACAAACAAACAAACAAACAAACAAACAAACAAACAAACAAACAAACAAACAAATAAATAAACAAACAAACAAACAAACAAACAAACAAACAAACAAACAAACAAAACAAACAAACAAACAAACAAACAAACAAACAAACAAACAAACAAATAAATAAACAAACAAACAAACAAACAAACAAACAAACAAACAAACAAACAAAACAAACAAACAAACAAACAAACAAACAAACAAACAAACAAACATACAAACAAACAAACAAACAAACAAACAAACAAACAAACAAACAAACAAACAAACAAACATACAAACAAACAAACATACAAAATAAACAAAACAAACAAACAAACAAACATACATACAAAACAAAACCTCGAAACATCCAAGAACCAATCCTTGACGGTGTTTTTTTTCAAATTCATGTTTTTCAAGTTTTTCCGAGTCACCGTGTGACGTCACACTTGAAAGGAGGTTGCCATCTTTAAATTGTGAATTACAACTCGTTAATGTTGAACTCAATTTTTATTTATGGAATTATTTCGTGTAATTTTTGTTTAATGTAAATTATTTATTATTATTATTTATTATATCGTCTTATTATAAATTTTGAATAATTCCTTAAATAATATTTTACGAAACAAGTAAATAACTTTGTTTTTTATTAAAAAATTTCCAAATTCTCCCCTCAATTTCACCTTTGACCTGAACTGGAAAAGTCAAGCGATACTTCGTGTGAGAAAGAGCTCTCCTTTTGCCCACTCATCCATGGCTCCATCCCTTCATCCATCCATCCATCCATCCCTTCATCCATCCATCCGTCCATCTACTCACCTATCCAGAAATTGCGTAATCAATCTTCAAAGTAAAACTTAAAATGAGAAACAAAAATGTTGGCGAAACAATTTCTACAATTGGTGGTTTCATCATCATCATCATCATCATCGCCATCATCGCCATCGTCATCATCATCATTATCATCATCAAGATGTTGGCTCCATAATCCTTCATTGATCGCATTCGATCGATGGATGAGACTTGCTGCTATCCTGTTGTCCGTGGAAAAAGTTCCCCGTTAAATTTAACATTTAAATTAAAATTAATTAAAATTAAATATTTATTTATTCATAAATATTTGTTTATTTCTTGAAATATTCACTTCAATTGCCATGAAATTGGAATGAACCGAAAGGAAACTAAATTAGGAATTGCTTTTTAAGTAAACATGAAAATATTTTCAGTGAAGATGATGACGATGATGATGATGCTCCGGAGCACCGAGTGACCCTGATGTTGAATTGATACAATCCAGGTGCTACCAAACAATCCAGGTAAACCGTCCGTGGTGCATCCACATTTCTTTCATCATTCGTTCACTCGTTCGTATGAGTTGCAATCACAATCATAACCCTACCGTGCACACCTGAGCTACAGAATAATACAGGTGCCAAAAATCTTTCGAGGCATTTTTCAGGTGTACACGTAATAATTCTTAATTGAAAAATTGTACTTGGTGAACTCGAAAATACGAAAATAAAAAATAAACATTTAATTTAATTAAATTTTAAATATAATCAAATATTTTGAAGTAAAAATGAATTTACAATGAAATTACATTTATTTCATAAATGATGACCAATTGAAACTTGAAGTGGAACATTTATTACATTAAGGTTTAATTTGTTATAATTCACTTTTAATTCTTATTATATTCAGGTTTAATTTAGTATATTACATTTTTATTCATTACATTAAGTTTTGATTTATTACAATTAATTGCAAATAGATATTTAATTTATTATATTCAATTAATTTATTATATTATTTAAATTATCCCTCTTCAGTCACAAATTGATTTGTTGATGCCTGATTGATTTTCATTTTCAATTTATTTTTGAATTTAAATTTTTGAATTTAAATTATTTTTATGTCACCACGAAGGCATTTAACTTGAAATATTCTTCAACGATTTCCAAGAAACAGATTTTTCCTTTCACTTTGTTTTTTTTTTCTTCCGTGATTTTACGAACCACGTTTCCATGAGATGCCATGTTTTGTGTCCTCCATCTTGGATTTTTTTTTTTAATTTTTGGACTTAAGATGGCAGTCATGATGATGATGATGATTATTAATAAATTCATTTATCCGTAAATTGATGATTAAAGCAAAAGGAATGTTTATTAATCATCGGGGATTTATTTTTTGACCCCATCGTAAATAAAACAAATTATGAAAGAAATGAAAGAAAAATGAAGGAAATGCCGAGAGAAATTCATGGCACTTGAGGGTGCATAAAATTGAAGCAGGAATCGATTTTCTTCGATCCACGTGGAAAACTTTCTCTCCGTGAGTTTTAAAATAAAAAATAAAAATTTAAATAAAATTCAAATAAATGTTTCAATAATATAAAATTAAATTTAGAATTAATCGCAAAATAATGCGACTATTTCGAGTGGAAAATAATTTAATTCGAGCATTTTAATCCGAATTTCATGGAAAATTGAGTGAAGAAGTCTTTCAAAAGGTTTTTTGTTTCCAACAATTTGCAGTGGATCTGCTTGGATTCGATCGAAGAACATAAACAATAAGCAGTCACTGCTGACTTTCATCATGGTCGTTTCACTGGTGACTATGGCGACTGTGGTTGTGGTGGTGGCGACTGTGGCTGTGGTGGTGGTGGTGGTGGTAACGACGACAAAACTCTAGTCATTAGACCGACTATGATGGAGATGTGGATTAATTATCATTTTTATTTCAATCGATTGCATAATTCACTCACGTTTCTTGACAACCAATGAATCTTGAATCTTCAAAGCAATCATTTAAAGCATTATTTGTGCTCCTCCCTGAGAGCAGTGCTTCGATTGGACCCAAAAAAGAAAACAAACAATTGATTTCTTTTGAATTAATTTTAATTAATTTTAATTTAAATTGCAACAATAAATTTATTTCAACCCTGTTCTGGTGTTTTCGTAAAATATTCTGAATATGGACGGATTTAGTAAGAAAGGGATAAAATAGAAGATTAGAAATTAAACATTAATTCCATTTAATTCATTAAAATTGTTAATTCTTAAAAATACATAATATTGTAAAATTAATTATAAAACTTATAAAATGCAAACTGAACAACAATTACACGTTCGCAAGTATTTCCATCGTCAACTGTTTCAATTTTTTTTAAATTAATGATTGTAATAAGATTAATAATAATAATAATAATAATAATAATAATTACAATTCAATTTAATTATATCAATATTAAAATTATATATTAACATTAAAGTTATATTTAATAAATAAAAACATAAAAACGTGTCCATGCTCTGGAAACAATTTTTGAAACAAGGCGTAGTCACGCATGACTGAACAGATTTCATTCGAAATTCAATTTCCTCGGGGAAGTCAACCGTGAAACGTCAAAACGCCAGAAATATTTTATTATTATTTCATATTAAATGCATTTTAATGTTTTTTTAATCAAATATAATTAAATTTTCGATAATTTTGTAATAAATAGATTTTATTATTTCTTTGTCATGTTCAGCGTTAGTTCAACAGAGTTAATGCATGGCCGCATAATTTTGTTATAATATAAGAGTGATTTTGTTATGATGTGGATGTAGCATAATTTTGTTATAATAACACAGACATAACATAAATATTTATTAATCATTTATTTCGTAGAATGTTCACATTGAATTTGATGATAATCTTATTTAATCTTATTTTCAAGTTTTATAATAATTATATCATTTATTTATTTATTCATATCCATTCAATAAAGATAAACACAGCTAAGGTGCTAGCGTTTGACACGAATAAATTGCAATAAATTATCATACATTTTCATAAATTATTCAGCTCTCCAGAGTTCTCTGGAAGTCGATGTTCGTGCGGCACTTTATAGGAGAATAAAAGTATAAATCGCAAAAAATAAACAACAAAAAAACAACAAAAACAACAACAATTCAGCTATTTATAGCCACAGGAAAGATGTAGCACTGTTTGCCTTAATCAGTTTGCAGCGCAAGAAAAGGAAGGAATTGAATGAGCACACAACGAGCCACACACGCTCCAAGATGGCGCCTTTGATCGATGTAATGTCTCCTGTTTCATTTAATTGCCTCCCAGATAACAACTCCTTCCAATCCACTACAAACTGGAACCATTTTCCTTGCTCGTCATCATCATCATCATCGTCATCGTTGTTGTCGTCGTCGTCATCATCATCATCATCATCGTCATCGTTGTTGTCGTCGTCGTCATCGTCGTCATCATCATCGCCGTCGTCGTCATCATCGTCCATTCCATCCTCCTTGTCTCAGTAATCACTGGCTTCATCGATTGAGTGTAGATAATGGATCTCTTTCTGAAACATCGTTCCATTCCACTTCTTTCCAGAAAGCCATTCATGCGTGACAGCATTTGTTCCTCGCTTGCAACGTTCTTCATAATTTTTATTTTTACTTATTTCTCTTCTCTCCATCACAACAAGACATAGCAACCCTTGAATTATTCCATTACTTAGATGGACGGATGGATAGATGAATGAATGGATGGATGGATGGACGGATGGATGGATGAATGAATGGACTGATGGATGGATGGACGGATGATGGCCTTCCAATTCTTTCGTTACTTGTAACAGTCTTCAAGTGAATGTTTTCAACTGAAAGGCATTGAAAAACATCTTTGACGATGTTTGAAAGTGTTTATTGCTCTTCAATGTTCGACGGAGGACATTAAAACTGCAGTTCAATTATTGCTTCTAAACGGGAAAAACATTTACAAATTCGGTGTGTTTTTATTTTAACAAAAATAAATTATTTCAGAAAAAGAAACAAATGATGAAAATTCCGTTCCTGTGTTTTTTATTTAAAAGTACATAGAATGATGTACGATCGAGTTGTTCCATTGTGTCAATGGAGTCGTGAAATGAAAGTGAAACCAAGAAATTCCTTCGGTGTCCTGTGGGCGTTTAAAAGTTGAACGAGAAGAAAATTCTTTTGAATTCTTCTTGCAATCTCCTGACTTTCTGCAGGATTGGATTTCCTGCCACAATTCAATTTGTTCACTCATCCGATAACAGCTTTCATGTCCGATTTCCAATCGCAAACATTTCTTTCACCATATTTCATCGTCGTCGTCTTCTTCACATGTGACGTCATCGTTTCCAGTGTCATCGCTTTCGTTATCATCATGACAGATATTTTTTTAAGAAAGACATCAAAAACAAATACAGAAAAAAAAACATTCAATGCAAAGTTCAATTGCAGACAAATCTAAAAAAAAAAAAGATTCTAAAAACGCAAAAAGTCGCGAAATATTGCTTTACAGTTTATTGCTTTTGATACACGCAAACGAGTAAAAGTGACGCGAAGTTTAAAACTAAACTTCTATTTTAAACCCGCTAAAAACTAATTTTCCTACGCAGACTACATCGTCTTCAACGTGTCAAAATGAATCTTCGATTCTTTTCCAAAAAGTTGGAACTAAATTTTCTATATTTGATAGAAAAATATTCGTTACCACAATTTCATTGAAAGCCATTTTAAGTTTAATTTACGTTTAAAAGTAAATTTTTATTTCTGAAATTAAAACAAACATTCAACCTGAAGGACTCTCAGAGAAACCTGTTTCATAACGACTCAACCCAACAACAACAACAACAGAAACAACGACAACTCAACAACAACAACAACAACAACAACAACTCATTCTGAATCTCCAGCAACGAGGTACTTTTCACGGTTCCTTATAAGTCCTTGCACGAAGATGCATCCGTACGAGTTCTTCAAGAATTTTTTGTTTTAATAAAGTTATTATTGAACTATCGATTATTATTAATTATTCCATTTTCATGAAATTATTGAAAGTTCTGATTTATTTTTATTACATTTTATTTGCATTGGAATAAAATATATAAATATAATATAATATAATATAATATAATATAATATAATATAATATAATATAATATAATATAATATAATATAATATAATATAATATAATATAATATAATATAATATAATATAATATAATATAATATAATATAATATAATATAATACAATATAATAATTATGTTCAACATGCTTTCATCATCCTTTTATGATTGATTAAATCTGATCATTTTTTGACGGATTTGGAGTTGATGGTTATGATGATCATTATCATGATCACTATCGGTACGATCACCATCACAAGCATCATCATCATAACCATCACCAGCATCAGCATCGGCGTCATCGTCATCATCATCATCACTGGCATCATTGCCATCATAATAACTATCATCATCACCACCGGCCTCATCATCATCATCATCAACATCGCTTCCTGAGAACGTTTAAGCGTTTCCTTGAGTTCATTAAGCAAGATGTTCAAGTAGAAAGATGAGGTCACAGGGTCACCTTGAAGCTTTCAACAAAATAATCCTGTGCCAGGACCTATGCAAGGAAGACCGTGAGGAATGCAAGAGACTACTGATGAACAAAAAAGGTGAAATTGATTCAAAAGGTGATAGCAGTAAATGGATTGTCAGAATAAGAGGGGAGCCTGGAAACTTCCACGTTGTCGCATATAGAAGGCAAAATTTGTAGATTTGCCCAATTCAAGTTTTCTCAGACCAGTGGATGGAACAACACTAGAGCATCAGAATTTAGAGACTTTGCCCAGCCCCAACCCCACGGCATTTACTCATAGCAATCCGGAGTACTCAAAACCAGGCTACCATACAATTTGTAGTGAAGAAAATTTCGATTATGATTTCTCACCTGATAATTTATTTGACTTATCTCTTTTATGTGACAATATCTACACATCACCCTCTCCCCTACCAAGGACTGAAGATAAATTTACATTCCTTCATTTAAATTGCCGCAGTATCATTAATAAAGTGCATGACATACAGCTTCTCATAGAACAATGCGAGGCCAGTATAGTTGCACTAACAGAAACTTGGCTAAATGAAAATAACGAGGGCTCTGTTTCTATTGCAGGTTATAATTTTATTTCTAAATGTGCTGATGTAGATAGGGGAGGAGGTGTTGGATTTTTTGTTTCTGATAATATTTTGTTTAAAGTTGTTGAATTAGAAACACTTAATATTTCTGTTACCTCTTTCGAGATTTTATTTTTAAAGGTTGTTCAACGTAAATCTGTGGATATTTATGTTGGAGTTGTATATAGACATCCAGATTGTAATATGAATCAATTTAATTTGGAGTTTTTCAGTTTCTTAAATTATTTTGCTAATAGACTTATTTTCATACTTGGGGATTTTAATGTTGATCTACTAACAGCATCTACTCATAAATCATCATCTCAGTTCTATAATAATGTTGCATCTTGCTCTTTGTTACCTGTTTTTACTAAACCTACCAGAATTACTCCTACCTCTCAAACTACAATTGACAATATCCTGACAAATTTTCCTCTCCATAATTGCTTATCCAAAATCCTGATAGTAGATATTTCAGATCACTTTCCTATATTTCTACAGATTCCTATAAAATGTGATCGAGCAAATACAAAGCTTGGACAATATAGACAGATTAACACCCATTCCAAAAATAAATTTCAAAATGTACTTACATTATGTGACTGGTCTTGTGTATCAAATCATTGCATAAATGATGATCCCTGTTCGGCTTACAAAGAATTTATTTCTATTTACTTAACTCTATACAATGAAGCTTTTCCCCTAGTGCCTGACCAACATAGGCCAATCAGAAATTTCAAACAACCTTGGATGAATGCATCCCTGCTGAAGTCTTCCAATACAAAAAATAAATTATATAGAACTTTCCTTCAATACCCCACAGACCAAAATAAACTGGCCTTCGTTAATTTCAGAAATGCTTTTAGGAAATCCAAATTAGCTACTAAAAAGGCATATTATGATAAACTCTTTATAAAACATAAATCCAATATGCACAGAACCTGGGATATCATTAAATCTTTGATGGGATGTCAGACCAGTACCAGAAATAACTCTGGTTTCTTTGTGAATGACAATGGTGATTTGCTTACTCCACATGAAACTGCTAGCCAATTCAATCGCTATTTCTCTGGTATTGGAAAGAACATTGCCAGCACTATTCCCACAACAGACAGGAACATCTCGGATATGCTGAGTGGATTTTCCCAATTACAGTCCATGAGTCTCACACCAACCAGTCCTTTCGAGATCATCAAATTTTCCAGTGCCCTCAACAAATCCCATAGTTGTGGTGTCGATGACATAGACCCTTGCATAGCACATGAATTTATATCACTAGTAGCAGATCCTTTATCTTCTATTTTCAATTCCTCCTTCCGTACTGGTCTCATCCCAAAAGAACTTAAATCTGCTAAAGTTATACCTCTCTTCAAATCAGGTGAGCAGGACAAGGTTGAAAACTACAGGCCCATATCTATCTTACCATACTTTTCCAAATTTTTAGAAAAAATTGTACATTCCAGACTATATGATTACTTTGATAAATTTAACCTACTTAATGATTCTCAATTTGGTTTCAGAAAGAATCATTCAACTTATATGCCTCTATTGTTGCTTCAAACTGATGTTTACAATGCTTTTGATGATGGTGATGTTGTATTGGCTTTGTTTCTTGATTTACAAAAGGCTTTTGATACTGTTAATCATCAAATATTGCTTCGTAAGCTTGAATTGTATGGTGTCAGAGGTGTCGTTTTGTGTTGGTTTAAAAATTATTTGTGTGGCAGAAGTCAAAGGGTTATGTTTAATGGTGTGTGTTCTTCTGATGTTCTTATTGATTATGGTGTTCCTCAAGGTTCCATACTGGGTCCCCTTTTATTTCTTATTTATATTAATGATTTTCAATGTTCTTCTGATCTTTTCAAAGTATTAATATATGCTGATGATATTGTTATTTATACATTAGGGAAAAACATAAATAGTCTTATTACTTTATTCAATAATGAATTAACTTTTTTGAAAAATTGGTTTGCGAGTAATTGCTTATCTATCAATGTTTATAAATCAAATTTTATGGTTTTTCACTCTTCCAGAAAGGTCATTGCATGTAACTCCTCTCTCTACATAGATAAGTTTTCCCTAAATAGAGTCACAAGTATTAGATATTTAGGGATCACAATAGATGAACACCTTTCTTGGCTAAACCATATATCTTATTTACAAAATCGCATCTCCAGAAATATTGGAATAATATCAAGGATACGGCCTTTTATCAACACAAAAATAGCACTTTCATTATATTTTTCACTTGTCTATCCCTACCTAACTTACTGTAATATCATATGGGCTTCTACTTACAAGACACACTTACATCAGTTATCATTATTACAAAAACGGATTGTGCGTGTCATTTTCCTGTTGCCGCCTCTATCATCGACTGTCTCTGCTTTTACAAACAATAATTTACTAAGTGTAACCCAAATTCATGACTTACAAATTGCCCTTTTTATGTTTGCCTACAACTTCAATTCTATTCCTAAAATATTTTCAGATTTTTTCATACCAAGCAATACCTATAACAATCCTTCTTATTTCTTACGTAACACTCACGAATACAGTCCTACCTTTGCTAAATCTACTTTGAAATTATTTTCTATACAATGTTATGGGCCAAGATTATATACTTCAATTCCAGATTCAGTTAGGGAATTAACTTGTTTTCATTCATGTCCTTTTGAGTTATTGTTTCTGTTGTTTAAGAAATTGTATAAGTCTCATTTAGTAAGGGTTGTTTGAATTTACATGGTTGTATTATATATATTATGATTTTTAGGGCCAGTCTGTTTAGCGGAAGCTTGCGCTTCCTTAAGACTGACCCTATGAGTTTATTTTGTATTTTAAGTTTAAATTGTTTCGTTGGTGTACATAATTGTTTGTTCAATTGTTTGTTCAATAAACTCTAAACTCTCAAAAAAAAAAAAAAAAAAATAATAATCACCTGTCTTTTACCCCTTTGTCATCAACATCGTCAACGTCGAACGTCGTCATCATCATCACCGTCATCGCCATCGTCATCATCATCATCATCGTAGTCATCGTCGAAAGACTGGACTTTCTTCAAACTTTTCAAACATTATTTTCATTGTTTCACAACATTTTATCAAACAATTCCCTGTTAAAAATTGTTTTTTTTTTTCTATATTTAAAAAAAATATCAGATGACAATTAAATTATGATTTCCTTAATAATCGATTGATGGTGCAAGACGGGTTGCACAGAACCAACCCCTCGTACCATACGACTCGTATGGCTATCGTTGCAGTCGATATTTTACTCAGCTCTAAGATATTCAACATATTCCAAAATAATTAATTCCGGATATTCTCGTATTAATTCTTCAAATATTAATTAACTACATAACTAATATTACATATTCACTACGTAATTATAAATACTACGTGCATTGCATTATTATAATTAGGAATTTTTAACCTAAATATAAAAATTACATTCGTTACGTGCAGGGAATCTTTCCATCTAATGATTGAGCTTTGGCTCGGAATTTCAACAATTTATTAAATTAATAAATTATTTAATAAATTAATTTAATTAATAATTTATAAACCACAGTAAAAAATATTTTCAGAGCACTTTTACATGAATTCTATAAAAAAGAATTCTGAATGAATTCTGCAAAACGTCATCGTCTTCGTTGATGTTTTAAAAGCTGATTTAAGATGACAATGTTTTCCATGCATTCTTCGTCTTGTAATAATTCCACATCGTTCATTTCATATTAGTGTCGAGAAGGACATCACGGAAGCTACGTATAATACACATAGAAAGCCGATGTTCTGACTATGTGACTTTGTGGTTATGTGCTGGTTGATGGTCATCATTATCATCGACTGTTTTCAAAATGTTTTCCAGCATTAAACGTCAAATGCATCGTTTGGAGGAAACAGAAATACACTGAAATGTCCCCAATTTAAAAGAAAACTTCGATTATAGTGAAAGTAAAGTTTAGAAATTCAGCAACCATTCTTTGTTTTCCTCAAATAAAAGTAATATTAATAATTTATAATGTATTTTTATTAATTAATATTATTACTATTGATAGCTATCCTCAAAATCCGCGCTAGAAAATTTTCACCACCATCGTCCTTCGAGTCTTGTTCCTTAATTTCGTTCACTCCTTTGCGCTTTATTGGCAAAGATGTCAGATTCATTTTCAGAAGTATGAGTGGAATAGTTAAACTTCAAAACGTGTTTTGAAAAATTATGTAATTTCAAATATAAATTTTAAATAAAGAATGAATAAATAAATTATGAAACTTACAATATATTCTTACAATGTTTGATCAACGTTAATTTCACATAATTTGCTTAACGAAAGCTTCCTCACGAACATAACCGGATTGCAATACAAATAGGTTTTCATTTGTAATTTAATATTTAATTTTTTATTTAAGCAATTTAATAATTAATAATTAGATTAAAGACGCAAAATATTAAAAGCACAGTGCAAACCACTTTGAGATCTGCTCAAAGATTCCTCAGCCAATTAGGAACAACCTTATTTTCCACGAACGTTTCAAGATTTTCAAATTCAGATTTTAATAACAACTTTACTAAAGAACTGCTTTAACCAACCAACGATCTTAAACTTCAGGTCACCACTTTAAGAACCAATTTAAACAACACACCAATCTCAGACTAAACAGAATTAAAAATGGCAACTTGAACACTTTATTATTTATTACATAAAGATATTAAAATGATATACAAACGAAGGATTATTATAAGGATTATATTAATCAAATATGATTTTATTGAGTTTATTAGAATATTAGCGTTCTTAGATCAGTTAAGGTCAGTTCGTTGATGCGATGTTTTATTTTCGTTTTGGTTTTTTTTGCTAAGAAACACCAATTTGTAAACAATGCAGTTTTAATGAAATAAAATAAAATAAACATTCCTCCCTGTGAATAAGCAAATAAGGTTCTTCTGCCTAAATAGCTCCGACATACATTTGGAATTTGCAGCGTTTGCAGTCCAGAAGATAGTATATCATGAAAGACAATGAAACACTTTTGAGCAGAATGATGGTTCACGAAGATAAAGAAGGGAATAATTGATTATAATAATAATAATAATAAACTATAATAAATGATAATAATAATAAATTATAATAACTGATTATAATAATCAATTATTATAATAACAATTGTTCGAGTGGACTTTAATTTCCTAATCGTTTTCAGTTCATTCGACCCTCAACTCGTCCGTCGAAACTGTCAACGAGTTCGTTCGAATGCGTTATGATAACGATAAGTGAAATTGTCAAATTTAATATTAACTTATTAATTACAGTTCGTAACCCCTGCAAAGGTGAGGGGGCGTTGCAGGGTCCGAGGGGGCGGGTCGAGACGGGGACCCGGTCGGGGACGTTCACTGACGGGAAAGCCTTCGATGGAGTTTCCGAGACTGGTTCGGTTGGAACACGGTGACCGAGGCGATGTGGCCGTTGGACATCACCTGAGGTAAACATTGGAGACGTCGTCTTGCAAAGACAATAAGAGATCTTCGGCAATCGATCGTATTTTATTTATTATTTATTTATTTATTATTTATTTTATTTTATTTATTTACGAGTATCGACTTTCACAAGAAAACAATGCACAACCTCGAATATGAACTCTTTGTACCCAAAGCAGTACGTTGGACCAAAAGGATTGTTTTCTGACGTCCTGTTGAGGATGACGGGTTTGGTGCTCGGAGTGACCACGTACTTCTCGATGCTGGACCACTTTTGAGGTGTTGAAGGAATTAATGAAGGAATGATGAAAGTCAGAAAAATATATCGATATATATATATATATATATGTATGTATATAAATATATATTAATATATAGATGTCATTGAAGATGTTTAAGATATGTTTAAAAGTAATATTTAGTATTGTTTGTGCTAAAAGCAGAAATAAATAAATAAATAATTTCTGAACGTCATCAACTCACCTTAGTCTTGAAAGTGACATCGATGGTCTCTTGAATCCCACCTGGTTGCTTGGAAACCATTAGAGGAATGAGGAATTGACACCTGTGGTACCTGCAGCATTATTAATATTTTAATATAAATTTAAAAAAAAAGGACTATAATTAAAATTAAATTTAAAATAAACATTGTGTTTACATGTTAAAATCATAATGGTTGGGATAATTGCTGTGGAGAATCAGTTTCTTTACTCTGTGTGTGCTTGCATCAAACAGAATATCCTGAAAAATAAGGAACTTATAGAAAGAAACAAAGATTATTATTTCCTGCAAATCATTAATGCAAATATTAATAAACAACTAATATTATTAACGAATTATTATTATTAATATTATTAATTAATAATAAATAAATAACAATATTAATATAATAAATAAAAATACTAAATAATAATATAATAATTAATAATAATATTAATCCGTAATTAATAATACATAATTAATAAATAATATTATAATAAATAATATTTTATATTATTAATAAAGCACTAATATCGAATAAAATCAAAACCAAAAACGGTTTTTAAAAAAGCAGAACGTGGCTCACAACTCCGTAGTTGATGTAATTGAAGAAGTAGTCGGAGTTGTTTTTGCTCGACTGAAGATCTTTCGGACAGTGGATCCTCATTTTGTCTTCGTCCTTGTAATGCACTTGGTTCGGGGAACCAATGGCGGACATGATGTCCTGAAAATGGTTCTTGTAAATAAATTTTAAAATATCATTTATTAAAATCATATGTTGTTATTTTTTTTTTTTTTGTTACGAGTTTTATTATTATACTAATTCCTTCATTTAACACAAAAAAACTGAAAAGAGCAGCAAAAAAAAATAAAACTCAAAGGGCCAGCCTTAAGGAAGCACATGCTTCCGCTAGTAGACTGACCCATGAAACACAATAAGCAGAAAAGTTAACACAAAAAATTAGGAATGACGGTATATAATTAAATGGTTCCATTAATCAGAAGGTGCATGTTTTTAAACAATAAATATAGTACAATAACATGTAGTTAAATTAATCCGATAGAGTTAATAATAAAATGTTTTAATGCTTTCTTATATGTTATTAAATAACATGTGGTTAAATAATAGATCGTTAAGCTAGGCAATGTTAACTAATACATGTAACATATTACTAAAATAACTTAAATCAATATATTATTAAATGAACTTAAATTAATATATTATTCAATTAGCTTTAAAAAGTTAAACCCAAGTCCTGCAAACCTGGCAGGAATCCCCGAAGCGCACGTCCCTAACGAGGTTCCAATGGCACTCGGATGAAACTTCGCTCGACTTACTGGCTGCTACTGAAAGGTGAAGAGAAGCATTCTATTGAACATTAGATTCAACAATAATATTATTATTTAAAAAACAACAATATTATTATTTAACAACACATTATTATTATTATTATTGTTTAAGCACACAAATTCTTCAATGGCTGACAAGAAACAATGCAGTCCCAAAGCAACGATGACTTTGCACTTTCAAAGCACGAAATGAACAAAAACTTACTGTCTGAAATGAGATAAAATCTAAAATTGAAAGGTTCGAGGCTCCTGTTGTGAAGGAGTTCAAGTTTGTGGAGGTGGAGTCCCCCGAGGATGCAACACGAGGGAAATGGGGGAACCCTGCAATTAAGAGGGTTTCAGAAGATTCAGAAATTTTCTATTTCTTAATTTATTTATTTAAATAATAAAACTTAATTAGATTAAATTATACAACTTTGTAAGACTTTGTAATGTAATAATTGTTTGGACGATATACTGCATCTAGCTGAGGACCTAATGCCGTTAGAATGAATGCCTTGATTTAAATAACTTAGTAACTTGGATGATGTCGTCATTTAATAAATTTATAATTTAATATATTTGTAATTTAAATAAACAAATTAATATATTTGTAATTTAAATAAACAATTTAATAAATTTGTGATTTAAATAAACAATTTAATAAATTTGTGATTTAAATGAACAATTTAATAAATTTGTGATTTAAATGAACAATTTCATAAATTTGTGATTTAAATAAACAATTTAATAAATTTGTGATTTAAATGAACAATTTAATAAATTTGTGATTTAAATGAACAATTTCATAAATTTGTGATTTAAATGAACAATTTAATAAATTTGTGATTTAAATGAACAATTTCATAAATTTGTGATTTAAATAAACAATTTAATAAATTTGTGATTTAAATGAACAATTTAATAAATTTGTGATTTAAATAAACAATTTAATAAATTTGTGATTTAAATGAACTATTTAATAAATTCCCCACAAAGCATTTTGGGACGAGGGTCCTGAGAAGATGACGAGATTTGTGACGATCGGAGCAGAATGGGTTGGATATTCGATGGTGCCAAACTTTTCTATGTGTTTTGTCTGCAGTGGAATAAAATAAATAAAACAATAATATTGTTATTTAAAAATATAGTAACAATAACATTATTATATTATAATAATAATATTATCTTATAATAATAATAATATTATTATCATTATTACTTAAATAATCAATGCCAATAATCAATGCCTGTAAGAAGTGGCCTGTAAGAAACGTCACAGATTTTTAACAAAAAAATCATGAAAAACAACAAAAACATACCTCATATTTCGAGTCAACCTTGAATTCGAATGAAAGGCCCCTGAAATGAAGGTGGAAAATGCTTTTGTCTGCGTTGTACTCTGGAATTGTTGGAATTAAATTTCATTTGTTTATTAAATTTCAATTCAATTTCATTTCCTCGTCAACAACGTATCCATCAACGTATCCTTAGGATCGTGATAAGTCGTCGATAGAATGATACATGATATCATTATCTCATGAATCCACGAAGATACAACTTGCACCTGCAGGGTGGGTGGCACCAAAACACCTGTCGATCCTTTGTATCGTGGGCTGAACCGAAGGTGAGCTGAAGTATTCGTTACTAAGAAACATAAAGTTTAACTCAGAAGCTTAATAATCTAAATTTTCAATTTACTCCTCATCTAGTAATAGTAATATTATTAGTAACAATGGCAACATAATTAGTATGAAGTATGTAACCAATATCTGCTAATAGATAATCTATAACAGATGATATTAAATTATTGTGAGATGTGTAAACCATTGCTATGAAAGTGTACTTAAGCAAACCAAAAAAGCTTACCAATATCGCAGTTTCACTTTTGTCAAATCATAAGATTCAATCATCTGAAAATAAATGTTTTCTTTTTAATTATTCATAAAAGCATGATTTAAACTAAGGATTATCTCAATGTAACAAAGTAGCAAAGCCTCCATGATACAAATTAAGTCCATATTATAATTAGACATAATTAATTCCATTGGTTACATAAAAAGGTAAATAAAAAGACTTTATATTTTAGAGCCACCTCATAACATCTCACAGAATTCATTTTCTTTTCTTAACTGCTAAATTTTGAGAATTTAATGTAAATACAATAGAAATGTTAATGTATGAATAATGTTTACAACCTTTAATCTTTGGCTTTCAGAATCAAAGTACAGTCTAATGCTCTCTTCTTTGAGATCAATGATGAGATCACTCAATAAATTATCCTTTAAAATATAATTTCATATGTAACCTCTTACCATAGAAGAGAATACATCAACATCTAACTTGATCGTTGTACAGAAAATTGACGTTTTTGATAAATTTGCTCTGATATTTGATTAGAGTGATGGCTTGGTGTAGCGGCATTCCTTGAGCATTACATAAGAAATTAGTTTATAACATATTTAAACGTGAAAAATACATCTGGAACAAAGGAAATAATGATAACAAACCTACCTAGAACAAATTCCCAAAACTCATTTCCAAGAGATCTCTCTGGTTGAACATCTAAATCCAACATATTCCCAAACTTCAAACAGTTCCGAGCTCAAGAGCAGATTGCAATATAACAACTGGCAGCTCCAGAAACAAACAATTCAAACGCAAAACCAGAGCTTATTGTTGTAAACAACGTAGTTGCTAATATGCCAATAGAGGTCGCTGGTTTAGTTTAGCCTTAAAATATTAACAATTTTGATAACGCATTAAGGATATTAATTAGGCTAAATAATTAATTAATTAATGATCTCATATTTAAACATAACTCATAAAAGTAACATTTCAGGTGCATGACGTATAACCAAGATTTGGATTTAAGTCACTTTATTAAGGTTTATTTAAAATTGAGTAAATTTTTTGGTATGGATAAGTATGATCACAATAATCATTAATTTTATAATCATTAATATACAATATTGATAAAGAAGCCGCTGTAGCAGCTGATGTCGACGCATTAATGAAATAATAACAATTTTTATTTTCACATCTCATTAATAACAAATAATCATGAATTTTTGTAAAGGTGATATTACTTGTCAGAATATATAAGTCATAAATACATTAGATTTTCGATATTTTATAAAATATAGATGATTCGAACAGTGGAGTAGCCAGGGGCGCTGATGAACTGGAGCGCCAAAGGGACCACATGTGGTCTGCATAATATATAATATTATATTATATAATATATATATAATGCAATATATAAAAGCATAAAAATACTTCAATTAGAAATTCCAGAGGCAAAACTCAAGCACCAATTATCAACTGGGTTAGATTCACATCAGTTTATAATGTTTTTTGTTAGCTAAGTTCATTTTTATTTATTTATTTATTTATTTATTATAATAAATTAATTTCTTTCAATTATGACGTCATAGATTTCTAAATTGTTTTTGAGTCAGCTTTGCAAAATGATTTTGGAGGAGGATGTCGAGAATATTGGTAAAGATATTGCAGACAAAGCTTTCATAATATCATGCTTATGGCTTTCAAGCTGCTCTAGAACACTTTGGCGAGCCGGGAAGGATGGGGAAAACGTTTATAATTGGAGCAGTCAGGATTTTAAAATTGTTGAGGCTTGGAAGGCAAATTTGACTTTTAGTGTAACTTGATGAGGTCGGATGTGACAGCAGTAAGTTAACTAGTCTTAAAAGTCCATCAATCGATCCGTTCGTCTGCCTTATGTGATATGGGGCGAGGATCAGCAGACCAGAATTGTTTTAACAAATCTTCTTATAAGTTTCATTAAATTAAAGCATTTTTTTACAGACTAGCGATGGCCAGCCACGCGTTGCTGTGGCTCAATCTGATTAATTTTAAAAGAAAGAAATTTTCTAATATGTTTATGTTTACAATTTCATTTTTGTTTCTTTACAATGCTTGAGGGTTACGATATTTTAAGCTTTTTCGTTCTCTGTTTAAATGTTGACATTATCAGGTTTGCCAATTCTAGAAAACGCAACATGTAATTGTCCATGCGAGAAACAATCCGTGCCTAGATTTAAACCATGCAATTCTAAAGATTGTCCATGTCCATGTTTTTTGCGATTGCAAATGCCAATCGAATTGGGAATTGTAATCTTAAATTGAATTGGCACATCTGTTGGAATCATAGGAGTGCGAGAAATAAAGATATCTTCATCTTTCATAGGTCTTGTCAAGATCATTTCTTCTAGTACTTATTGCTCATTAATAATGTCATAAAATTATTTAATTTTATTATTTTAATAAAAATTTAAATGTTCGTCTTTTTCACGTCCAATGGATAGCAAGATTTTCGAATAAAGCGTATTTTTACCTGATATAGTTGTGGCATATATATGAAACCTATATAGAAACACTCCTCTAATCGAGTACTATGTTGTGTCAAAATTTCAAAGCAATTGGTTAAGTACTTTCAGAGAACATTTACATAATACAAACACACATTGAATTTTTATTTATATAGATTATAAATTAATAAGGCAATTATTAATTTTTAAACTCTCACGTTTTGAAATATTTTAGAACTTATTTCGGTCACTTTGGATTCAAAGTAAACATTGGTGCCGTGCCACAAGGCGTGAAACATAACGAGAGCATTTGAAAATAAAGAATATATTAACTAGGCATAGTACCGCTACCAATAAATTCTGAAATAAATATGGACAAATATCATATAAATGCGGATATGTACAGTTTGATGAAACTGTTGTATGTCACCGTTAAATGTCCGTGGAATAAGTAAGCCTTCTATTTCTATTGTGGTATATAATTTATAACTTCACTTTATACAATGACATTTTTTAAAGCAAATTTGTCGAAGCACACATATTTGCCAAGGACAACCTAGTTACTTTAGCGCTGTCGGAACAAGCAGAAGATGTAAAGCATATCAAAAGCAAACTTGTATTTGAGGGTATGACATTTTCTACCCAGTCATTCACTGTTTGCCAAATAAATTCCTGTCAGTTCAGTTTTCATCTGAAAATGAATTCTAGCCATCAAGACATGGTTAGATTGCAAAAATATCATGAAATTGATCACAATTCAAGTCAATTTGAATCTAGGATGCTCATTCTTTCTGAAGAGTTTGTTTGTGCATGTGCAGTTTGTTCACAAGTATTATTTCACTCAAATTGGTTAGTTTTTTTTAGAATTCACAAAATTGCTCTTCATAAACTCATTACTATTTTTAAGGTTTGATGAAGTGTTGCCATCAGGTAATTATTCTGAAGTAGCCGAGTCATCCTGGTGCTTGTGTCATTGTCGTGGTGGATCAAAGGGGCACAATATTACAAATTTCTCAGGTAAATATGACAAACACATGACTTTAAAAGAAGAAGATTGTCATGACCACGGCCAATCAACTCAGCAGACGAACGTCGACTCGAAAATAGTTTTTGTTTCGGAGTCGTCTCTTATGTTCGAGGATTGTTGCAACGACAACATTCGGTTGTTGAATGACGACTGTGGATCCATTGCCTGTTCCAAGTGCAATACAGTTCTAGGCATCTCTTCCAAGAATTTAACAAGTACATTTAAATCAATTTACAATATTAAAAAGTTTTGGATACCCAGGCTTCTTCTTAAATAGGCAAATACAGAAATTCATTAATTGTAATTTCAGGTGGTTATAAGAGAAAAACAGATTCTGCTGTTAAGCAACTTCACCTTCACTCTCTTTCCTTCACATTCCCTCAATCGAGTTTTCAAATGTGGCCTTCAAAGTCTGTTTTATAAATATAATCTCTGAGTATAATCTCATCAAATTCATTGCAAATTCAATCGACTCGATTTTTAACTTCAGCAAGGACGAACTTCAGAAAAAAATGTCGAACATGTTGTTGTCAGGCAGTGGAGTTGGCACGAGGTTTGTCCTGGAAGTGAGGAACGAAGAAAACAAACCTGTCCCGTTGGTCCTGGTCGGTCCGGCACGTTATTGTCTGAACTTTTCGTATGGCGAGGTGTTTCTAATTCAACGTTTTCAATTTGCAGATCACGCTTCTGTCGACCAATGACATCGTTTATTCCCTCACTTGTTCTGCATTTGAGGAAGAGCATCGTTTGGAAATGATAAACGTCGTGAAGTTTCTTGCAAAGCATTGTACGACGGCTGAGGATCACAAGTGTGTAAATTTTATTTGTGATTTTTGATTTTCAATATTTTAATTGATCCCTAATTAACAGAATGGGCAAAGATTGGCTGAAAGATTTCTCAGTGGAAAATATTGAGATTCCAAGGTGGCAGAGTTCCACTTTTGTTGAAATGATACAAAATAATCGCATCCTGTCGGGAGAAGAGGGTATCGATGGTTTTGGGGTATGGAGCATTAGTTAAAGTTGAATTATTTAATATTTAATGAACTTAATGATTATTTTAATTCCAAGGTTTCATACTTAAGAAGAGAAAGCATGCCTTTGTGATTGAATCTTATGTAAGATACATATTTAAAAAAAGCAAATGCAATACTTGAATCAATAAATTCAAAATGATATTCAAACAAAGTTAGTAAAGCTTAATGTGGAAAATGAATTAAATTTGGTCTCTGAATGAACGAGTGCCAGTTAATGTTGTGAACATTCATTATTATTATTATTAGGTAATTAAGTATTTTCGTCGGTAATGTGGGCCGGCTTTCTATAAACCGACCTAACACCCCTGTTACCATATCGATCGTTGATTACGACCTAGACAGTAGCAGTTCCTAACAAAATCATCGGTTTGAGAAATTCCCTTTGCCTGAAAGTTGTAAGTCTGGCAAGGGTTGTTAAATATCACAATATCTTTTCGACTTGGTAATGATACGATGTGATAAAGAGAATAATTTATTCATCGGCAAATTCATCAGTTCTATTCGATTACGTGCATGAAAGACGCGAGTGCTTGGGAATCGAATGAGTCCTAAGCTGTGCTCTCCTGCTGCATGGAGATGAGGAATTTGCTCGACTTGTTCATCCTCCGCTTGAACTTCCACCTCGACACTTGGTTCTTCCAGTTGACGGGTCTATGCTGCGGTTTCATTTAATCCGTTATGTAAGTTAAATGATAGTTTTCACTAGGGACGCAAAGCCTTTAGTATGCCAGGCGTATAATGATACAGAGTTTGGCAACCTAAGATACGTTTCTAGCCATGTCCGAAATCTTGATTTCAAATGGCCCTCTGGAGTCGACCAAATAATTAGCAATTAATTTAAAAAGCTAAAGAATTTAGGCTTTATATCTATTTAGAATTTAATTAGAACATAGCTAAAATATGAATATGTAGATAGAAGTTTGGAATTTGCCTGCTGTGTGTTAGTAAATTGCAAAATATCGCATTTTTTAAAACTAAAGAACTAAGAGTATGGTTTGCCATTTTTTAAATTTTGGACCCCGCCTGACATACTCGAAATTGTAGGTTTGCGTCCTTGTCTCCAAATACTATTAATCTCGCTACCTCGTTAGTAATACAGCCTTACCTCAATCATCCATCTGCCACTTCTTGTGCTTGGATGAAGACACGCATGGGCAAACCACCCGATACCATACAAGCAGACGGATACCGAGAAAATGCTAATCAACAATACTACCAAACCCAGGCCTGAAAAGGACGGAGGGAGAGAAAATTTCACGGTGGGATTTGAATTCCATTCTTGTTTTGCGTTCTTGGCTCCTGTCAACCATTGGCTGGCCATGTGAACCAAATCCCCGCAATTGACGAGTGACCTAACTCTCTGTTCCAATTAGAATCAATTACTACATCCTTTATATTAGATAACATTTCCGTATATTTAATTAATTCTAACAGATGTACTAATTACTTGTTTATTTGTTTTTAGTACGTCTGAGAAGATGTCTTACGTTCTCCGGGCATCCGTTTTCCATCCACTTCTGTCGCTGTCTGTCCATGCCATCGGAGCACCTTTCAAGGGCGGAACACCACTGGCAGTTAAACGGCAATCGACCCGCTGCGATGATGCAATCGATGCATGTCTTCATGGACCTGCAAGCTGAAAACTTTCCTTAATTATTCTTCGAAGCTCTCTCTCCCATTCTCTCTGATCGATGACTTCCCCGGTGCGATTTGCACGAACAAGCGAGAAATGGAAAAATTAATACTCGGAAGAGGGTTGATGAGGACGACTGATCCTTGCTGAATGGAGGAAATGTTCATCTGGACTTTATGGTACTCGTATATCGTCCTTCTCCTGGAACCTTTTAAAAACATTTAATGGAATGCAATAAAATACGTAACTCAATTAAATTCCATTTGACAATAGACGAATGCTACAAGTCCATAAATGGATGACCGAAACGATATTTGAAGTGATGATGGTGTTGATGGTGCTGATCCAATTGAGACCGACCTCCCCCTGCACGGTCCAAGTAGTAAGCGTCGGATATCCCAACCTTGACTGGTTCGTGTGTCGTTGAAATGTTCACCAATGGCGTGGGAATCTGGAAAGATGGAAGGAAGAAAGTGGAGGATGAAAGTACAATCTTATGCATTTCCATCCATTGGCATTGTAAACTTATGCATTCATTTCAATTCACCAGTTTGTAAGAGAAAATAATTCTTCCTCCTCTTTCCAAGACGGCCTGAAAACTGAAAGGACCTGAATTGATATTTTAACCAATTTAAAATTTGAATGAATGAGAACGGAAATGAAAAAGTTAATTTAACTGCGCCTTTTCAATTTATAATCCTTTTAAATATTCAACTTGAAAGACAAGAAAATTCCGATAGTTCCGATATTATCCTGAAATATGGGGACACTTTAAGAGAGACGTTACAATATGGAAAGTTTGATGGAGTGACCTTCAAAACTAACCTTCGAAGGTGAATGGCGATGATGATGATGGCGATAATGCTATTTCAATTGCATAAAAGATTGAGATCATTTCAAGGCTTACATTATAAATAATAGATAACATTATAATGATTAAGACGTCATTTGCAATATGATTGTTATATCGATATTATGAATATAATGGCAACTCAAGCAGGTGGAAAACCATGCATAATCTTCGTCGCTTATCTGGAATACTTTTTAGACTTATTCTCATTGATTGCAATTATGCTAAGAGCGGAAAATTTATGGTTTTCCGATGAAAAGTAAAAAAGCAATGGAAAATAAAACGTTTAAAATACAAATTATCGATTTATTGTTTTAAAATTTGCAAATTAATGCACGGAAAGATTTCATCAAACGCAATCGCAATCATCGCAATCAGGAGAGCGTAAGAAGCGATTAAATAAACATTTGGCTGCAAAAAATGAAAGGTTTGCTGGGGAATAGCGCGGCGAGGATAACAATGTCCTGGAGGCATCGTAAAATGTGATGGTTTCTTGCGATGAAGTTTTCACCAACCGAAGTTCTTCTTGGAAATGAAGGCTTCCTTCCACCAGACGACGAGACTCGTTCCTGAAACGGAGAAACTCAGGAATTCCAAGCGATTAACAACGGCGAAACGAACGCAAGTGGGTCGATAAAAGGGATGGATGGTGTCTTCCATGCAATCAAATGAGTGTTTTGCCCGCTCACCGGCGGATAATTTAACACCAACAATCCACTCCCCCTCCTTCTAGGACCGTTGTTGGTGAAGAAGAAGATGACCACGACGATGGTGGTGATGATGATGATGAAGAAGAAGAAAAAGAAGAGGAAGAAAACACGATGCTGATGACGATTACGTTAAAAAGGTGAGAAGGAGGATAATGAGAACATTGGCGGACGAGTTTCTCAAAAGTAAGAAAAGCAGTTAACAGCAAGAACAAAACGCCGGAACAAGAATTGTTAATTTATGACAACTTGATTGGTAAATAGATTTTAAAAGCATAATTAATAAGTATTTGATGACGTTTACATATAACGAACGATGATCAATGATTTAACCAATTTCGCAATAGCAAGGAAAGCTTAAATGCGATACAAAAGCAGTTACCAACCGTTGTCGAAATACAAAACATCGGAACGATCTGAAAAGTTTGAACTGAAATCTGCCATCAACGGAGCCACATATTGGGTAGCAGACAGCCAATCGTGGAGGAAGTCACTGACGTAGAGGAATCCTTGTTTAATTAAATTAAATTTAATCACTTTTTATCATTTTATCTGTTAAATATAATATAATCATTTTATTATATCGGTTAAATTCAAGATAATCACTTCATTTTATCTGTTAAATACAATATAATCGTTTTATTTTATCCATTAAATTTAAGATAATTTGAGATTTAAGTGACTCTAGTGAGAATATTCTTCAGCGCCCATTACATTTACGACTTGCTGCAAAATTATTGGAATACTTTTTTACGTTAAATATAAATTTAAAATTAATTAATTATACAATTTTAAACATTTAAGTTGCAAAGCGTGAGATTTGTAAAAAAAAAATTTAATAAATTCTCGGACAAAATGAGGCTGAAAGGAAGCCATGTTTTCACTCGTCATTTCTTTTTGAAACGAGGCTGTAAATATTTTATAACCGAGTGTTGTATTCGGGATTATATTGACGATGAATGACAGAATGAACGAATGAACGAGTGAATGAACGAAAGAACGAACGAATGAATGAATGAATGGTGAACCTTCCGGATAGATGGAAGAACAGGCGACGGCAAGAAGGAAGTCAATTCGAATTGAAGAGAAAATAAGCAAATTAAGAAATCGATGTTATTGGTCACTTTCTTTGAGTTTCCGTGGCAACAAAACAGTTCCAGGCAGACATCTTTTCGGATGATGCTGTTTTAGGGAGGGTTTTTTGGGTGGCCACATGTGTTCAAATGTTCCATGTTTTCGGGGATTTTATAGGGAAAAAATTACTTTCTATTCTATTTGGTAGTACAAACCAGCTGAGCAAACATGTTTTATTTCAGCTTTTGTGACATTTAAGCAGTCTTTGGTCGATGTTCCTTAATAGAAATCTTAATTGCTTTGTTTCCAATTCAAGTTCGTTATTTAATCGAAATAATATTCTGAATAAAGTTGCTTTGAATTATTCCCATTTGGAGTTAATTAGGAAAAGTCAGGAGTCGTGGCACAGTGTCAACGAGAAATCTTATTTGTGGCAAGAAAAAACTGCCACGAGAAACAATAGCAAGTGATTGACGACCAAAAACGGAGTTAATTTAAAATATTTCTTAAAGAAAAAATATATTTGTGACTTGACACCCTGATTTGTAAAAAACGTTATTCACATGATTAGCTAGTTAAATTACTCTTAAAAAAAACTGCATTAAGGTGATAAATTATCATATTTATATAATATTTATGTAATTTCGTCATCATCGTCATCGTCGTCGTCATCATCGTCGTCATCACGTGATTGGTCGGACGTGTTTAAATATAAAGTGATTATGCAAATCATTTCAAAGGTCAAGTTCTCGTGAACCAATAAGGTCATGGGTTGCGACATCTATCGATGAAAACAATTTCTCAACTAGATTTCAGACGTCCCTTTTCATGACAAACTAATTTATTTTTAATCAATTGGATAATTTATTTTTTAAAATGATTTTTTTCTTAAATCACACAAAAATACGTTAAATAAACGATGCAGTCTACGACGTACGTAGAAGTAATTATTCTATATAAAGAAGTATAATGAATATTATATTTTATTATTATATGATTAAGGGATATATTAAATTTATTAGTTAATAATAATAATTAATGCAAGCTTTATTATTATAAACAAGTTAACAATGTAACCGAAAACGACTTGGAAATTCCATCATGCAGTTCTTCAATTAACTCGTTACCAGGTCCATCCATCAACAGAGTCAATATTGCCTCCCTAGTCGTCGTCATCGTCATCATCGTCATCATCGTCGTCTACGTCATCGTCATCGTCATCACCATCGTCGTCATCACCATCGTCGTCATCATCGTCGTCGTCGTCATCATCGTCATCGTCATCATCGTCGTCATCGTCATCGTCATCATCGTCGTCATCGTCATCATCATGACCATCCTTTTTAGCATCGTCATCATCACCGTCCCATAATTCCTTTTATCTCAACATCTTTATCCCAGTCAGGCCTCGTTCTTATGAAAAATCCAGTCATGCGAGAGAATTGCCAAAGAATTTATACCACGAAATAATAAGCATTTACGACGACAACGATTTTATTTATTTTTTTTTATAATATTAAACCCTCTGCATAATCATCATCATCATCATCATCCTCCTGGGCAACAACCTAATCGTCACAATGATGATGATGGTGATGATCATCATCATCATCATCGTCATCATCATTACCATCGTCGTCATCTTCATCACCGTTATCGTCATTGTTATTACTGCTATTATTATGCAGGCTACCTCGTTTCTATGGCAACGGGACACATAATGATGTAATCATGGCGACGAAGATGATGTCTCGGTTCTTTGGAAAAGTATAATTATCATCACAACAATCATTCAACTCCTTTGGAAATTATTTTTAATGTTTCTAGAAATTTATCATTGTCATTATTATTATTATTATTATTATTATTATTATTATTATTATTATTATTATTATTATTATTATTATTATTATTATTATTATTATTATTATTATTACATAAGGCACGGGCGAACCCCTCTTATTATTATTAATTTTTATTGTTATTTTAAATATTTATGAAAAAATAAAATAAAATCACCTCCGGTTGTTATGGTAACCTGGTTGACTTCATGGCCGTAGAACGGAAACTGGAAGCTCAGAGGAACAGTCTGGAAAAAAATTTCATTGACATCATTATCATCACGGGCATTGTTACTACCACCATCGTCGTCGGCGTCGAGATCACTATCACCATCATCATCATCACCATCATCACCACCACCATCATCATCATCATCACCACCACAATCATCATCATCATCATCACCACCATCATCATCATCATCATCACCATCATCATCATCATCATTATCATTAATCTAAACACCAACAAAGGAAGGAAGGAATGTGTAGGACATGAATCCATCCCCATCGTTCATTGGTCTGTTCAATGTTCACGTGACCACGACGTCACTTCAACTCCAACAAGGGTTCGAATGAATTGCTCATCGTTTGATTGTGATTGGTTCTCAATGTAGCGATTAAATGGTTTTAATATCACAACATAATAATATCACAATATAATAATATCATAATATAATAACATAATAACATAATAATATCATAATATCACAATATCATAATATCACAATATAATAATATCATAATATCACAATATAATAATATCATAATATCACGGCCACCAGCTTATATTCAATTGGCAAGGGAAAACGGTGAAAATGAGATCAAAACCTCTCAAAGGATACAAAGAATACAATTAGACATTGTACACGTACGTTGTACATTACACAGTGTACAGTGTACAAATGCAGTACATGAGATGCAAATGCGGATGTCGAACATTAAATCAAAACAATTATTAAAATTAAAAAAGAAACAATTAACTTAATTAAGCATTAATTCGATAAAAATTATTCATTCCCGCCATCCATCACCGACGATTAACCCACGGACCTCATCCGTCGTCATACGTTTCGACGTTTCCAGCATCAATTTCCAGGCACTTCATTCCACTTGCATTTCTTGGTCACGTCTGAGAGAAAACTCGCAGTCGGTCATTTCACGAATTTATAATCGTCATTTTATACTTCCCTCTTAGAGTTGAGAGTGCACGGATGAATTGTTAACGAGGTGCATGCTGTGATTGAATTGTTGAGGATGAATTGTTGACGAGGTGCATGCCTTGATTTAATTGTTAAGGATGAACTGTTTACTAACAATGCAAAGGTGCATGCTCTGATTGAATTGTTAACGAGGTGCTTGCCTTGATTGAATTGTTAATGAGATGCTGTGATTTGATTGTTACACATGAATTGTTAATGAGCTGCATGCTGTGAATGAGGTGAATTGCCGATGCACTGCACAGATTGAAATGCACGGACGAATTGAATCATTCGATTGAAACAGCAACAGAGTTCGACTGGAAGCCATTCATGAAGGAACTTTTCGAGGAGTTGAGAAATAAGTTGGGATGTGTTGGAATCATGGACGAACAAAAGAAAGAAACTTCCTTTCAAAGATTTACAACAACCAACGACGTAGGCTGTCCTAGCTCGATAAGAAGCTGCAGCGACATTAGAAGCGAATATTACAAATAATAAAAATATTAAATATACAAATATTAAAAATACAAATATTTATACATATATTTGAAACAAATTCTTAAAAGAGAATCTTGAAACAAAATCTTTGATGTTATCGTCCGCAGGGAGGCTTGAAATCAGAATTCCTTGGTAAGGTTGAAAAGAACCGAAAATGATAATCCAAATGATGTTTCATCCATTGAAGCCTTTCGTAGGCGTCCTGAATATTTTATTAAGAGTTTATTAAGATTTTTTTTAAATAAAATTATTATCGTTACGAAATTATTCATTAATACGGTTTATTACAAATAAATGCAGTAAAAACTTTTATCAAATGAATTAGCAAACGAACGGACGAATATAATCGGAATATTTTGGCATTTATAATTAAATCTATTAATAATTCTATTAAAAATTCAAGATTTTAAATTGATTAAAAGAAAATAAAAATAAAAATCAGGAAAATGGTAAATTCATGAAAAAAATTATTTCTGGCGACATCTTGAGGCCTGATTTAATTTTGATCTTCTGTCTGCGCAGGTCACGTGATGATGCATTGAATCCAAGTGAGGATTGAAAGTGAAACAAACTTTCACTCACCACCCCCGCGCAGGTCATCACGAATGACTAATCAGTAATTATTATCATCTTTGGTGTCATCATCGTAGACACGATCATTATCATCATCATCACCATTACCATCATCATCATCATCATCATCATCAACCGGTGAGGTGAAATAAATGGTACGAGGAATTTTCGAGGAGACAAATTTCAGAGTTTTAAACGTGGAGGAAGTTTGGGTTAATTCTTATCAGCCATCCATCCATTCATTTTCAAGTTAATTCTTATCAACCATCCATCCATCCATCCATCCATCCATCCATCCATCCATCCATCCATCCATCCATCCATCCATCCATCCATCCATCCATCCGTCCATCCATCCATCCATCCATCCATCCGTCCGTCCATCCATTAATTTATTTCCAAGTTAATTGTTATCAACCCTTCATCTATTTTCAAGTTAGTTCTTATCAAACGTCCAATCACGTTCAAGTTAATTCTTATCAATGTCCACCATCCATTCACATCTGGGTTTTTCCATTTACCACTGCTCCTTTCCCAACGGTGGACTTTCGATTTCATCGATTTGGATTTTCCCTCGATATAAATAGAAACAAAACACTGTTTAGGCATCCAGTGAAGATTTATTAGCGAAGCATAAGCACGGATCTCCTGTCAAATGTGCAGAAATTCTCACATTTCAAGGAATTAACTTCCATCGGCTTTAAATTTATCAACAACATTTCTCACCTTTTTAAATATTTTAAATATTTTTTTTTATAAATACAACTTTATAACTAACTAATAAAAATAAATTTTAAATAATAATTGTTGGTATATGTAAATAGTTTAAAACAATTTATGCTTTTATGAATACATTTTTAAATTGCTTTCAAGTCATCAATGGATTCCATTCATTCACATCTCCAGATTCTAGTAGAACGTTGGCAACACAAATAAATAAATAAATAATTAAATAGATAAATAAACAAAATAAATAAATAATTGATAATATAAATATTAATAAATTAATTTGTTATTATTGATGTTATTATTGCTAACAAATAAGACTGACCAGAACATTCCTTCGTTCTTCTATTTCAGGTTGCCATGGAGACGTGGAAGACGCTGCTTGGCTTATTGGAGGATGCTTCATCAGGTCACGGGGAGACGGACGTTGTGACGACGACGTTGATAATGGTGAGGATGATGATGATGATGATGATGATGATGATGATGATGATGACGATGGTGGTGATGGTGACGATGATGACGGTGATGATGGTGGTGGTAGCGGTGATGATGATGGTAATGGTGATGATAGTGATGATGATGACGATGACGTTGGCCGACGGCTAATAGTTTCAGTAACTTGCTTCTTCAGCTGGAAATTTAACTTTGCCTCAGATTCTTGTACTGTTGGCGACAATTGTGACGCTGATGATAATAATGGCAATGGTGTGGATAAAGAGGAGGAGGAAGAAGAAGAGGAGGAGGAGGAAGAAGAGGAGGAGGAGGAGGAAGAGGAGGAGGAAGAAGAGGAGGAGGAGGAGGAAGAAGAAGAGGAGGAGGAGGAAGAAGAAGATGGTTCCCTCGTAAGTGAAGTGAATGAAAGTGTGCTGTGGAGGTCGTCTTTTGACCAGTGAACGATTCCTTCAAGAAGTGGAGATGATGAAGTAATTGGGTTCGAACGCTGTGATAGCGATGACGACGACGACGATGGCATTGGTGGTGATGATGATGATGATGGTGTTGGTGGTAGCGTTGGTGATGATGATGACGACGCTGGTGTTGGCGGTGATGATGATGATGCGGTTGAAGGTGGTGGCGAGAGGAAAGATGTCTGCAAATCTGTGAACATTTGGAATTCTGACTCCGGCACCCAGAATTGATCAACGACGTCATACAAGATGGATGACTTGTAATAAATGTGATCCTTGTCCTAAATTTATTAACATGTTATTAATGAATAAATTATCATAACTCATTAAAACTCATAACTCATTAATATTAATATTAATAATAGTATCAACTTCGTTGGAATCAAAGGGCGGATCTTCGAATGATTCATCAGGATGTCGAGTCGTGGAAATACTTGTGCCCGAAAGCGCCTCAGAAATGCAATCGTCATTTGATTCTTTTAATTGGCAACACTTCCTCATTTTACCTCCATCGTTCCTGTCCATGCTCGGCGGCAAAACGTTTCCTGGATTACTCGTGTTTTGTTTCTCGCAACCGTGACAACCGTCGTCATAGAAACCGGGATGGAAATCCCCGGATTTGTTTGGAAGGACGTCCAGTCGCGTGGAGGATTCGTTCGAAGGAGTCGAAGAATTGAGGAGTTCATCGCATGAAATATTTTCTTGGCCCGAGGTGACCGCCCCCGTGGCATGGCCATCGGTCACGTGAGGAGTGTGCATCTCTACGATGAAATGACATTTCACAGAAATTCATCAGATTGAATATTAAAACAACGATTCTAAAAACATAACACGGCCGTCAGGAAAATCATTTCGTTCTGCCAATCCTGAAAGAATGGAGGTGAAGCAAACAAAAAAAAATTAGCAAAAATTGCTTTCATTTCTCGGACCGAGTGTTTTGGGGTGAGTCAGGCGTGTCGATTTAGATTCAGTGTTTTTCACGCTTCAGAGGACATGTTCAGAAGAAAACATCAGAGTCGTGCATTTCGCTCTTACCGTTTTAAATTTATTCGGTCTAGGATTTTCCTCAAAATCTATTTAATCTTAAATTACTAAGTTACTCAGAAATGAACCTGAATGCGATTTAAAATAATAATATAAAAAAAAGCTAACTAACCATCCATGTAATGAAAATTTGCTTGATTAATTCAAAGGACCTTTGAATTGAAACTCACCCAGCATCGAAACGGCTGGAAGAGGATGCAGGCAAAGGACTGAGAAGTGAAACAAAATAATTTTCCAACATTCAACTTTCATGTTTCAACGAATGATTTTCTGCACAGGAGTTGGACGTGTAGAGACTCATGCGGTTCATATGAGGCTACCCTCACGATGGCAGATAAATCTCTCGTGGGCCCGGGAAAATGCATCCATCCCTGTCTCTGTCCCCTTCCTCCAATCAGATGAAAGGTCCGAGTAAATTATAAATAATGTCTCATTAATATTCATTAATGCAGACTGCAAGTGATTGTCGTGCTGGAAAAAGATTTAATAATTGCACGGTAATAAGTGAAGCGATAAATTTTAGTTACGACTTTGTTGTGCTTTGTTCATATTTATTTTGTTTTAAAATAACTAACCGCATTACGTGGATAATCTCTTGGCAGTTTGTCATTTTGCTATGAAATATTCTTCTCTTTAATTTAAATATTCAAATATTCTGATTCTCTCGAGTCTGAATCACAGTAAAGAACTTATTATGTCCTCATGGAACCGTTAATGAATGCAATTATACAATATTAAAAAGAAAATTCACAAAATATGAATAAAATAATAATAAAAATCATAAAACAAGAATTAAAATCCTAACAAGTTCATAAAAAAAAATAATAACATTCAAAAAGCATCGCACCCTTCGTCCTTCTTAAGCAGGATTTTTTTTTTCTTTTTCTGAAAGCACGTGATGTTTTTGTGTCCATTTCATCTGCACAGGATTTCCATGCTGCTGCTCAGCCAATAGAAGGCTTTATTTCCATTAAATGTTCAGCTGAGAAAAATATCTTTTCCTCCTCTTCTGAGTTCAAAAATGGAAAGATATGAAAATGGCGCTTCGAATTCGTCAGTTTTTTCTCCCAAGACTTGAAAAATTCGTTTAAATTTGATTTGATTTTATTTTATTTTAAAGGCCAGGTCAACGAATATCTCATTTTATTTATTTTTTATCTTTTTAGTTAGTCTCTTCTCTATGTTTTTATTCGACAAGAGAGTTTATAATTGAATTTAATTCCTTCGCAGATGAGCGCAAATCCTGATGGAAAGAAGGATTCCCTCGGATGGCAACTGAATCATGGAAACTCTTCCGCTTCAAGGATTCGAAGACGCTTTGAACTTCCAAGACGCCATTTTGTTGGCTGAAAGAAAAATAAAGCCATCACGTGGCAACGAAATAGATTGAAAAGTCCTGAGTTGAAAGGAATTTTGCACTTAAAAAGACTTCGTCCTTTTCCGGTCAGTCGTGTGTTGTTAGAATTCAGTTTACCAGAAAGATAAACAACCAACCAACGTAATTCTACGATGATTTTCTTTTACTTCAAACTTTCCTGTGACTTCGTATTTCGAATCGGAAACTTTTAAATCATTTTCTTATAGTTGAATTCCAATGTAAAAGACTGATTAAAAAAAAAAACGGATTAAACTAAAAAGTTTAAAAATCAATTCCGTCCGTTAGTCCGAGTGAATCTATCCTTGTCGACTGTGTCGCACTGGCGTCAGTGACAAAACCAGTTTCCTTTCCTCTCGGAAGGAAATAAATAACTTTTCAGCAAAGCTCTTAACACTCAGAAAGCGATTGAAAAGCATCGGCAAATGTTCCGATAAGAAGAAGCCCACAAGAACCATAAAAGCGGTAGGCAAGCGGTGGCATTTCTTATCGAAGACAATAAAGCAAAAGTCACTCGGATTTAACCTTTTTTTCGGCTAACTTTTGTACGTTTTCGTGCATTTTGATTGATTAATCGCTCGTACTTAACCACGTGCCTTTCCCGAGAAAGTTTGCACTTCACACTTCATTCTTGATGGAGCGAAGCCTCATGAATACTAAGAGTCCCCTCGAAATTCTGGATTTATGGCATTTTTCTAATGTTATTTTTCAAGATTAAGAAGCGAAATATTCAGCGCAAAAGCGGGATGAAAATTTCACAAGATGGATGGAGGACATGGTGGATGTTTTTGTAAGTAAACTTTGAAAGAATCCGAGCCAATGACCAGTTGGCTGATTCGTTAAAGTTGAAATTCATCGCAATGCAAGCAAATTAATCATGGAGATTAAATCGTTTAATCCTTTTTCCACATGGAAATCTGGAAAGGATCTGAAAGATCTCAGAGACCTTTAGAGTCGCAAATATTCAATTCTTTAATAATATCACGGATAAATAAATATAAATATAATTCTTTAAATTTGTGTTTCAAAAATCTTCAATAAGCAAATGGAGTAAAAATGACGACAAAAACTTCTTCTGAAGTGCAGTCTGCAAGCTGTTTTCAAACGAACTCTTCTTAATGATTTCGTAGAATTTTACAATTCATTAATTCAACAAATATAATTTTAATTTTATTATAATCCTAATTTTCCTTAAACTTTCAATCCTCGGGTTCTCCAGACGAGTGTAGGATGTAAGCAGTCCAGTAGATGATGTTGAAGAATATAAAGGAAAGTGGGAAGCATTTCCTCGACAGTTTGTCGATGTTCCTCGCTCTTTTCTTTCCATCAGAATCTGGCTTAGAGGAGAGCAGTTCGCATTTCTGTATAAATCGTGGTTAATTCGATTAATTATTATTATTATTGTTATTATTAAATAACTATTAGTCGGTTATTTAGTTATAACAATTATTATTATTGTTATTATAATTGTGTGCTTTTAAAAATTATATGTAAATAATAATTATTGAATTGATCAGATGAATGTTTGAAATTAACTCATAAGCCCGTATTTTTTTTTCATGCACTGGTTAATTAAATTATTGATTTATTAATCAATGGAAAGTTTGAAATGAAACCTCGATACAGTTGCACGTGTTCCTCTGTCGGTCCTGTTTTTAATTATTTTCGAGGAATTTAATTAAAATTTCCATCTCGTTATTTATTTTTTGAGGAAACAAATATCGTCAACTTTAAAATTGAAACTCGGATTCTTTCTCACCATTTGGAAACATTTTGCACAATATTCAATCTGAAATAAAATCGGACAAATTCTTATCAATTCATTTAAATTATTATCGTCATGGAATAAATAATTTAAGGTTAAACTTAAGAAATAAAAATAAGTTAACAACTAACTATCAAAAAAGAATTAAAAAACAAAAACTGGTGTCAGTTTAGAATTTGACGACCTTGTTGTGTGCCTTTGAAAGAGGCTTCTTCCGTGACATGACATTGACGACAGCATATTCAATGAGGGAAGCAAAGACAAAGATCAGGCAGCTTATCATCCACACGTCGATTGCCTGCTCCACGACAGACATACAGAGTTATTTATGGCCGGGCATTATTTATTTACCTCATCATTATTTATGAAAAATTATCCTTTTGACGGGTCATTAAAATGGTTTTTTTTTTTTTTTAATTTAATTCCGCTCATGTTTTTAACTCCTCCTTACAGATTCAAATCAGGTTTTCTCCTTTCTATATTACAACATAAAATAGCACAATTCTGCATGACCTTGATGTAGGAGACCCTCGGCAGACTGGCCCTGGCACCGGCACTCATGGTTGTTGTTGTAAGGACCGTGAGGAGTCCAATGGAAACCCTGGCAGGTGAGGATTCGATGTTGATCCAGAAAGAGACCCAAGAGAGGATGACGATGAGGATGCTCGGTACGTACACCTGGATTAGAAAGAACCCGATGTCCCTCCTGAGAACGAATCTCACTTCCAGACATGGATATGAACCTGAGTGACGTCATTTATTTAATCAATGAATAAATAATCGATTAATTTTAAATTATAACTGCTATAAAATGTAACTGCTAAAGTTAACAAATTGGTTTGTTAATAATTCACGTATTCCATTGACTTCTGATCAGCATTAAACCCCGGAGAAGAAGCATTGAGAAACCAAACATCTCTTTGATCACCGAAATTACTTTCCTACTTCAAAGCTCTCCCTGGGGGTAGAAAGCCCGAGGATTCCTTGAGGGTACCCGTAATGGAAAGTGGAAATAAATCCTATGCGTTTTGTATATCATAATCTGCGCAATAATATTTTTATTTTATGTGAATAATTTTTTACAAAGTACAGTTTTGCATGAAGCCACAATTATGTCCTGCTTTTCTCGGCAGTAATAACGTGAAATTATTGTTTAATAATCGATATTCAGGACTTGGACAATACAACCTGCAGTGTAATTCTGAGAGCAATCATGTTGGGTGAATTTCTCGAGGGTGAACTGAGGCAGTTGTTTATTGTTTCCGAGGTCAATGGCTGGTTCATCTTTCTCCTCCATCCAAGTGAAGAACATTGTGTCGCTCGTGTATCCGACTATGATGTGAAATGTGTTCAAATTAACCAAAATGCTACAGAACTGTGTAAGTGTATAAACTGAGTATTCATAGATCTGTTGCTTACAGCTTTCTATTGAAATTGGACAAATTTGCGTGTCGAGTGGATATTTTTGGAGCTTCATTTGACAGGAGAATGTGGCGGAAATTCTGTTTTTATAAAAAAGAAAAATATTTAACTATACAATCATTAAATTTCAGGGAATTAAATTGAGCTAAATTTAAGACCTTGATAATAAAATGTCAAAATCACTCGTGTAAAACCGTACTTAGTGACGTAAAACAAAATTCCCGTCGTGTCCAATCTGAGCATCCTATTGGCCACCGTCACGTCGTGGAAATTTGCCCTTTTCTCGTTCCGGAAGAAGGTGTCGGGTACCCAAATCCTTGGCCAAATGTCATCCCCCAGTTTCATGGATTTCACTCCTGCTTCGCTGGTATCGAACTGGAGCCGATTATCTTTCCATCTTTGGCGGAGGTAGAAGCTTACCATGTAGTCCTGGGAAGACGTCGACCATCGTCACCATGGTTACGTTTGGCAAGCAAACGCTGGCACTCACCATGGTGGCTTCGCTGATTGAATAGAAGCTGTTTATTTTCACGCCCAGTTGAACCTCTGTGGCACTCGCTTAAGTGTGGAATCAGTTTTAATTTATTTTTCCGATTACAAGTCAACGCGGATGTAACGCCATTAGCCATGAGGCATTCGCAACCCAGCTTGTACTGCTGTACTTGGCTGTTGTACTTGACAAGAAAGTGTCTCTGAAGTTCTGCTCTGATTAAAAGATTATTTTGCAAATCATGCAGATATGAATTGTTGCATTTCAGTAATTAAATTTTCAAACTAATTTAATCAATCCCCTCTTAATGGAAGACAAAGATGGTATTGTTCTGGGCTTGAAATCTTTCTTTAAATGCTTATATTTTTATATCTTATATTACATAAGTTCTTACCTTATATTATAGAAATATATATAAATATATAAATTCCTTTGAAGTGAAAATCAGCAAATCGTTGATTACTCACTGCAAATACTATTAGTTTATTCAAGTTTAAGTATTAAGAGTATTCTATTCGCTTAAAGATGAATAAATAGCTGAAATTATGCATTAATCCATCAGTTATTTTGTTGATAAAGACTTAGTTTAGAATTTCAAGTGGCTGGGGGCGGCATGTATGGCTTTGGTCCTGTTTATGCGGTTATAAATAGTTTTATCATGTTTAACAATGGAGACCCATTTGCAACAAAATAAATCAAATTTTTTTTGTCCAAGAATTAATTCAATTACTAACTTGTTGACGGCGGATCGTTCTTGGCGTATGACTTCAAAAGAGAGGATATGACGGCGTCCTGTCTGGTCAGGAGAATGCAAAGTGATTCAGTAATAATAAATACTGAAATTAAGTTATTTAGACTAATATTCACCTTGATTTCGCTTTCGCCTTTTTGCCTCGGGAAGAACCGAGAGAGATGAGAACTAAACAGGCACACACCAAGTACTTCCAGAGGGGAGACATCATGAAAACAATTTAAAATCCTTTACTTATTTGCCAGATTCATAGCCAGCATTTTTAGTTCTATGTTCGGAAAATGAAGTTGAAGAGCATAGGGCTGGATGGAAGTTTCTCGTTGAAGAAGCAGCTGCTTGCTGTTGCTCGAGTTGTTTTTTTTGGAGAACGTTGGAGGAGTGCCTGTTGTTTACTTGGGGTTTTTTTATGGCACTGATAAGTGTGAATAAATATTGATAAACGAACTTTGAATCGTACGATTCAGAATTTAAGAAGGACCTGTTTTGCCAATCTTTAAGTGCTGAGGTTTACTTTTTATTGACTTCCCTTATAGCTCAAAAGCTGTCGGGCGCGTCATATTGTCTCATGTTTCCATTCTCAGAGGCTCGTGTCTAATTGAACGCATGTAAATCGAAAGTCATTTGACCACTTTAAACTGGTTTCTACTGACTTTTGCGAATGAATTACGACAATTTAGGCAACAAAGATCATCAGATGACACCAATCACCCAACAATCTTCTTGTATTTATTTAACTTCTTGTATTTAATAAGCAATTGAATCCAACTAGAGGCTATTTTACCTGATGCATATATTCAATGTATTTAACTAATAACAAACAAGATTTAAGATAACAAGGTATGTCTAGGAGGTAAGAAATATGGAAGAAGAAAAGCCTACAAAAGCCAGAAATGAATCCACTTCCATGATTAAGTATAGAAAGTACTGACTGCCAGGAAACAATCCAAGTACCTAACAATTGGAACCTGCTATTTCAAGGGGCAAGTTCAGCAGGTGTCAGCAGCCTCAAATACATGAGAAGAAGACAATTAAGTCTTATTATGCAGAAATTGCAATAAATTATGTCACATAAATTATTGCTGATCAGTGTCAAAGATCAGGAGATATGATTGCACTTTTTAAAAACAATATTTTATAACCGAAGATTCCATAAAACCACAAGTAAAAGCCTTGTAAAGATCTCATTGAAGATAGAATTCTTAAGCAAAAGCACAATCCCTTTGAAAGAACAAAATTTACAAAGCACTTATTCACAAATATGCTGAGTAACCACCTTAAAATATGATCAAACAATTACAAAATGCATGCCTTAATAAATAAATAAAGAATAATATGCAAAGGGGAATGTTCACAATTAGCCACAGACATCATTTAACGAAGGATTCAATGCCGAAAAACGAAATCTAATCAAAGAGTTTCAGAGGAAGGCAGAACGTTCTGTGCCAAATTTGTCGAAGAAAATTCTTGAAGGGACCGAGAATCCTCCGAGGCGGAGAAAGCTTGAACGAAGTTGATTTCATTCTGGTCGAACGAATCTCCAGAAATGTTATGTTTCTGCAGCTGTTCGTTCTTCTGCGACGATTCCTTAATTACATCTGGCATGCTGGTGTCCATCTCTATTGAACAGCCAGCTTCCACAGTGCTATTATCAGTACCCGCAAGAGAGTTCAAAATCACATCTGAGGAAGACACGTGAATTTCTGGCGTCGGTGTTTTGGACGGACTCCTAGGTAAATAAGACACTTTACAAATAAGGCTACTTAAATAAAGTTATTTAATTAATAAATTACAAATTGAACTCGAAATATATGCATGAAATTATCCACCTGTTTTCTACTGCAGATATCGATCTACAGAAGGCTCTGTTGTCATTTGCTATCCTTGCAACCTGCAGAGCTAATTCCTGATCGGGGTATGAGGTAGCCGTGATTTGAGACACTTCGTCATAATCAGGTGGAATCTCAACTAGAAAATACAATAATAATAAAATACAACATGTTCTTAATATTTCTATTTCAATTATTTATATGAATTAATAGTCGAACCAACTTTGACTACTGTTCTGACTGATGTGACTGACATAGCTGAACTGCCTCTCGAGGGAAGCATATGCAGGAGGTGGAGTTTCTGGAACAGCAGATCGATCGCTTATGTTGAGGGTCATTTGGACTGCTTGGTTGTCTGCTGTAATGGCTGAAATAAAATGACCCAATTTTGTTCTATTCAATTAGTCAATTTATCTGACAATCACAATGAAATAAAGTACACGGTACATCAAAATTCACTTAAGTAATACCATTTTAGTCAAATTTAATCATTTCCAATTAAATTTCCTCCAATGAAAGTAGATCATTTTTGAATTGAAGTCATTATTTCAACTAAACCTTGGTTGCTTGGTAAGTTCTTTCGACACAATCGTCTAAATTTGTGGCTGCAAAGTACCATCACAGCCGAAAGTATGGCTAATGATAAAATAACGGTAATAGGTATCCAAACTGAAACTCTGGAGTTATCCGTACTTTTGGTGGTTGTGGAAAAATTTTTGGACACAAGATCTGCGATCAAATAAACTTTAAAGTAATAAGATCTTAGAAATATCATAAAGAACATCATTTATTTCGTAATCGCCCTAACCCATTCTTCCAGCACAGATGATACCGCCTTAGTTTACTAAATTAGTTTACCTTATTGATTCTATTCACTTTTACTTTCCTAAGGTGAGATGCCTAAAAGTATTTTTTTTTAAATTTTATCTTTTGTTACCATATTTAACAATATGTAAATAAAATTTTAAAATTATTAGTAAGTATAATTAAGCAATTTATCTGATTAATTTCATTCGACCATTGAAGCTTCTATCTTGGGCAATAAAATTTTCCAGTTTCCGAAAATCTAATGAACTGTTGAAAGAACAAATTTGACAAAATATGTCGATTTTCTTGACATTTATTCAAATATTTAAAACGTTAACTAATAAGTAATCAACTCAGAATTGCGCACTGGAAATAGAAGCAAAAAAACAACTAAAGAATCTAGATTTTAAAATTGGTTGAGGGCGTGGACGGGCAAATTTTACGTAAATTGATAGTTATTTCAGTTTTTCTCTGGAAGAGAAGCAAACCAAGTCTTGATGTCCTTATTTGTTATTTCTTGCTTCTCAGCTTGCCCACTAAATTACATCCCTTTGATGACTTTTGATTGCATTTCACGCCATAAATCATTCAATGAGACATATATAAATTTTTAGCTAAAACAGATTTTTAAATAACACTATATAGTGACGTAACTTGGAAAGGGCAGAAAGGGAGAAATCCCAGGAAGTGGCTGAAGTGACGTTCCTGTTACAATAGAAGTTCAATTCAGTTACAACAGGTAGAAAAAATGATATTCCGAATGCGGAACCAGGATTTAGCACAGAGTGCAAGTGTCACATACTATATCTGCCAATGACCTCCTTGAGTGGTATATTTTTATTTTGGAGAAGCAAAGAACGTGGTCATCATGCTTTCATTCAGGTAAAGTTTGCGCCCATCATCCAAAACTAACTTTTTAATCCTGTATATGCCACCGACCAGCTTTGAGGTAAGACACCCTGGACTGATTTAATTCGTGAAAAAATATGAGCTTTACAAGAATTCTTACATTAAGTCAATGAATGATTTATTTTTGTTTTCTCCATATAATCCCAATACTGGAATTAGTGAAGTTGAATGCCATGATCTCTAATTTTGTTTAGTGTTAATTAAAATAAAAAGATAAAAAGGTGTAAAATCAGTAAAAAGCGTACTGCATATAAGCCGCCAAAAATGATATTGGTGTGGGCGTGTTTATGAATAACCAATTAGCAACCACAAATATTCTATTATGTTTTTCGTGCTTGATGTAGCCGGATGATGATAAGATTTTCTTTTACGACTTGAGTGGAAATGAGCGACGCAGAGAATACATCGCACCATTTGTCTCAGAATATAGATCCGTTTCTCGGCCCACGAGTGGTAGTCATAACGAAATCCGACACAGGATTTGGATTTAATGTTAGGGGGCAGGTAGGTGAGGGTGGTCAGTTGAGGAGCATAAATGGCGAATTGTATGGTCCGATGCAGCAAATAAGCGCCGTTCTAGATGGTGGCGCAGCGCAAAAATCCGGAATTAGGAAAGGGGATAAAATACTTGAAGTGTAAGTTCAGTGATGGATTTACAGGCTTCATTTCAATGTTCTTCTTGTTTGATTAATTCTAGAATTATATCCACAAAAATGGTCACTTTGTTAGCATTTTATTTGAAATAACAGCAATGGAATCAATGTGGAAGGAGCCACACACAAGCAGGTTGTGGATCTTATAAGATCTGGAGGAGATACTTTAGTTCTTACTGGTAGGATCAGATCATCCATTTTTCAATCAAATAGTTTTAGTGTTTATTTCTATTTTAGTGATATCAACTTCACATCACACTTTTCTCGAGGATTCAGATGCCAGTGAAGATACTTCGTCTTCTGCAAATGACTACTCCGAGATCAAATCCTTGCCTATCAGTATTCTTGATTATCATCTTCAAGAAAAGGCCAAAGAGAAATTCATTGTGGGATTTCTTAAAAGCTGCTTGATTCTTGATTGGTTTTTGATTGAGACAAACACTAGATTATTTTATTTATTTCAGGTGTACAACATCTATTTAGCGGGACGCCATCTTTGCTCGAAGAGATACAGAGAGTTTGCAGCACTTCACTCTCATTTGAAACAGCATTTCCAGGACTTCAACTTTCCCAAGTTCCCTAGCAAATGGCCATTTCAACTTTCAGATCAACAATTGGACACAAGGAGAAGAGGTCTTGAACAATATCTGGAAAAAGGTTTCACTTATAGGTTACTTCATATCTTTTGATATGAATGGCATTCATGTTTTTATATTTCACCATAGTGTGCTCAGTTAAGGTCATTGGGGAATCAGACATCATGCAGGAATTTTTGACTCTTTCCAGCTCCGTGAGAACCATTTGTGGCTTATCCTCTTGAAACTTAGCTTGGCTTGACCTACAAATTTTACTATCTTAATGCATTAAACAATTCATTTTTAAAGCATGGTGAAGATGATGTTTCACTGAAAATCCTCATGCCAGATAGCAGTTTGTTGACCATTATGATTCAGAAAAACAGCAATACTGAAGAAGTTTATAAGGTTATATCTAAATGTTGTGCTTAATGGCATACTTGTCTTTCTCATTTCTTAGGCTTTTACAATAATTGCAGATGGTGACAAAGAAGTTGTCATGGACACCAGAAGTTTCAAAATATTTTGCTTTGTTTGAGATAGAAGAAAATTACTTTTGTAGGTGACTTTAATTTTAGTAACAATTTTGAAGTGCCTTCTGATGTGTCTTTTGTATTCTTTGTAACAGACCGAAAGCTGCACTCTTTAGAACTGCCCCACAGCATGTACATTCATAACTACAACACCTACGTGTCCACGTGCATTTGTGTGAGAAAGTTCATATTTTCTCCCACCCTTGAGCTTTCACTCATTACCAATCCTACCATTCTTTCCCTTATTTACCACCAAGTAAGGTTTATTTATTTATTTAAATTGGTGAGTTAGTAACGATGAGATGATTGGAAATCTAGGCCCTGAAAGATGTGAATGATGGATTAATCCATCTGAACAAGGAGGAGTTGCAGGAATTAAAACACGCTCAAGAAACAGATAAGAAGGAAGAGGTAAAAAGATATTTATAACTAGAAACACTTGTAATATGCAAAAGGCCACATAATCAATTGATATCAATGCAAAACTTTGCTCTAATCAACTCTAGTTGATCAAGCAACTCCAACAAAGGAATGGCTATGGAGAAATTGTTTTTCCTCACTGTGCTTGTGATTCTAGGAAAGGAGGTCACGTTATTTCCATAGTATCCCATGAATGCTTTAAATTGCAAGCATGTTCCTACGAAGGTTTGCCTGAAGTAAGTCTTAATGAGGTGCATATAAAAGTACATTCTCAAAATACAAAGTAGAACTGAACAGTCTCAGGTGATAGAATTTTCATGGAAGGACATCAAAAACTACAGCGGTGACGAGGAAGGCATTTCGTTCAGTTTCGAGCATCAAAAGGAAGGAAAGAAGCCGAGAACGATAAGAATTTGCACTTGTTTCGTTAGTCTATTTTAGATTAATATTTAATAACATTTAATTAGTAATACATTTTAATGTATTATAATAGCTGACTCTGATTGTGACAATATTGAGTGCATATTATTAGGTTTCACTGCATTCAGTTATATTATATTATAACGATTTTATTTACATTAAACAAGAGTTGATTAAAGTTGCCATATAATTTCCAGTTTGCCTACATGAAAGATTGTTTTGACCAAATATACAGAGAGAGGGAATGATTTTGTGTTTGGAAATCTGTTTGCAGTTGCTTTTTTGAAAATCTCACTTGCAAAGAAGATGAATAAATCGAAATGCTTTGAAGTTGTGCTAGTCTATTGTTTGAAGATGTAGAAATTGTCATTTGACAATGTCATTGTCCACTAATATTTTTTGAGAAATATTTTCAATGTGCTTCCAAATGTTTTCATGAGAACTTTATTATTGTGGATTACTAAGGTTCGACTGCTTGTTAAGTTATTTCTCGTTATTGCCAGTTATTGGTTTGAGAAGATGTGGATGCTTTTTTTTATTCATTCATTCGTAACAGTTCGTGCAATCGTTCTACAATGTAATTTTTTTCAGCTTTTTCATTAATTTCCAATATATTGCTATTGTAATTCATCAAGTTCATTGAATTTCATCCACTCTCGTTGTTAACTCATTTCATCACCTTATCTTACTCGTTGTAGTTTGTTTTTAATCATTAGGTTATCTAGAGGGGGTATGTAATGAGTCATCATGAATATCAGAGAATTTTGGCATTATTTTGTAGGGTGGATATATTATGACTAGATGGCTTAGTTTGTATTCCTTTGTCATGGTTAAAAATTTATCTTGCAGTTCTGCTCTTCGGCAATATCCGTTAAGATTGCATTCGTTTATGCAATAAGCGCGGTGAGTTTGAGAAGCCTTGAGATGCGCCGGCGGCATTTCGTCCGCGAGGTGTTGCTCGCATATCCAGATTGAGATAGTTATTTCAGAAAATTTGGTTTGGGCAACATGCGATCGACATCACTGGAAATAAAAGGAAATTTCGGTGGCCCATGGTGCTCCGCATCGAGCAATGGGCAAATTTGACCCTCGTGGTGTTCGCCAGCATTCGTCTTCGATGTGAAGGATTCGAGGAGATGATTCATTGTGACTGCAAATGTTGCTTAAGATGAGTAGGTCCATCCGTGCATAATGCAGATGAGATGTATTTCTAAAGTATTTATTTCATTTCTGGACCCACCTCCAAATTAAACTTTTTAATTTTAAAATTATTATGTATTAAATTTTTTATTCAAATAATGACGATTTACAAAATGGGTTGATGTCTGCATACAGTTACATATACTTTACTTTACATACGAGTTCACTTTTAGATTCAATTCTAAGCAGGGGAATTTCGTTATGGGTCCGCGTTCGCTATCTTAGATTTAATGGATTACTCAAAACGTGTACATGAGCTCTCTCATGAGAATCCTGTGGCGGTGTCTAAAAGCATCGAAAAAATTTTAGATGACTCTCAACATACAGGGGAACTCCTTCTTGGTGCAAAAAAGCTCTCAGACTTACCTGCATCAATTATTAATTACGATTTGTCGGATCTCTATTTCGTCGGTGAGTTTTGGTTTACCACAATTATTTGTTAAACAACATTTTTTTTGACATTTGGTATATTGTGGTACCTTGAGAAAACGAAATGATGATTTGATAAAGTAGTCTGGTCATGACGATTTGTATTTTCTTCTAGAAGATTAACTTTTCTCGAAAAAAACAGACATTGGTCATAAATTCAATAATGATTCATTTTATACCATAACCAGTATATTATATACTTATTAGTATATTACATACAGTACTTTGTCACGTATAATTATTTACTTATGTATAATTTTGCTTTATAAGGATTTATATTTTGTCAGCTTCTGCATTTGAAAATGTTGATGGCACATAAAATTGGATAGATAAACTAATTAAGATGACTACAATCTACGTATGTAGACTGTCATTGGTTAAACAATGCTATGATATTTTGACTTTTTTTTGGAGTGTCCAAAGTTTGTGTTTGCATGCCAAAGGTTGGTTTTGCAGATACACTATTGTTTCTTGTCAAGAAAATTATGAATATAAATTAAATTATCATTAAAATAAATACTAAGAACTACTTATCCTTATCTTCTTCATTATATATTGTTCAAAGGATTCATTATCGTGATCATAGACGCCTCGCTTGATTGGCCTTTCAATTAATTTTTTGCATGTTTTTATCAAACAAAAAACTTTCGATTAGCCGAAACTAGGAAGGGATTTTGAGTGGCTGAATTAAGTTGTAATTATTTTCATAAGTAGCATGATGGGCTTAACAAGTTAATTGGCATAAGTTTGTGTTGGTATGTTTGGTGCTTAAACCAGTGAATGGTGATTTAGTGATGTTAAAACTAAAATTTTGATTGTTCCGTATTTTAAAATTTTTAAAAAATATTTATATTTATTTAAAATGTTCATGAATTTTAACGATTATATTAATATTAACAATTTTGTGTTAAGTGTAACTCATGAGTAACTCATCAATCATGTCCTGTCACAATTAACTCTGAAATATTCAACTTGACAGCTACAACATTCTTTTTAAAGTTACAACTTTCCTTAAAAGATTTATTTTTATGTTACATCTTGTTTGATTTAGTATCCTAAAATCTGATCTTTGAACTCTATTTTTAATTAATGCAAATAAATGTTTTATAATGGCAAATTATTTAACTTGAAATCACAGTATTACAAGTTAAGATAGCAAGGATTTAAGTGATAATTTTGATCATTACATAAGTTTATTTGTTAAAACTAAAAGGCATTTTGATTTTTTTTTGTATTGTCATTGAAATTGACTAACATTCACTTCAACTACTGAATCCAGAGATTATAAAAAGAAATTATTTTCTTTTTTATTTGTTTACTATCCAACTTTTATCTCAGATTTGTCAAGAAATACGCTCAATGACCTGCCCTACTTCCTATTCAATTTCCTATCTCTGGAACATCTGGATTGTCGGCACAATCTCATCAGATCCATTCCTTCTTCCGTGTCGACCTTCAAACATCTGGTTGTCCTTGATCTCAGGTAGCATTACATTAAACTGATTTAACCTGGAATTTCCAATTTATTTTCCTTCATTCCCTTAAAATTCCATGCGGTGAAGTTGCTTAAACTTGATGTTTGAGTTAATAAAACGTTATAAATGTCAAGTTAGTTAATGCGTGAATGCAATAACTATTGAATGATTTGAATTCACGTCCTGTTGTGACAGATAAACTTATTTTTATGAAGCATCTTCAAGCTTAATTTAATTGTGTAAATCCTTTGTGTAAAATATTAGTTAATTCTAGAAATTAAGAAAAAAAATTTGTTAATAAATGGGAGTTTTGTATCTTTTAACAAAAAGCAAAATTTATCAATAACTTTCCTCAAGCCAACATATATGCTATTTATATATATGCTATTTATACTGTAAATAATTTTTTTTTATATTTGTATATTTTTTTATTTAAATATTAATGGAAAGTTTGTTTCTTAAACATTTCAGTCACAATCTCTTGACTGTTTTTCCTGCCTATGCCTGTCACTTTCAATGTCTCGAAGTGTTGAATCTTTCTAGCAACAAAATTTCGTCGATGCCCAAGGATATTGGCCTCCTTGAGAAACTCATGGAGATGGTAAATTAATTTTAATGAACAAATTAATTTTACTGAATTAATTAAATAATTTATATAATTTAAATAAGTTATATTTTTTATTTTATTTTTAATTTATATAAATTTATATAAAATTAATGAACTCCTTAGAATGGATGATGGATTTTAATGAAATCCTGCGTTGACATTATGTCCGCTTGTAGAACCTCAGCAGGAATTTGTTGTCTGAACTCCCAGACACCGTCGGAAAACTGCATTCCCTGAGGCATCTCAACCTCCATCACAACAGACTCACCTCTCTCAATCCAGGCTCGTATCATCTGATTATTTGCTTTAAGATTATCGTTTCTAATATCAATGCTAAAGATCATATCGCAGTTGTTGAAGCTTTGCAGGAAATTAGAACAAAGCTTGCTATTGATGTTTGTTTGTTTGTTTATTTGTTTCTTCGTAATCATAATCATGATCGTTCTCTTTCAGTTCTTGCGAGTTTGCACCTGGTTAAGTTGGACGTGTCCGTGAACAGAATATCGAAGATTCCTTTGGAGTTGCACCTGGTGACCACCCTGGACGACCTGAACGTCTGCAACAATCCGCTCGTAGTTCCTCCCCAGCACGTGAGTGGCGATCGAAGTTCGATCGACGCGGAGTCCGATAGACGTTGACGATCGACGTACGCAGGTCGTCGTCAAGGGAAGGCAGCACATCATGGCATACTTGGCGACTGAGCAGCAGAACCAGCAAAGAATGAAGCTCAGGCAAGGAATTTCCAAAGTCAGGATGCAGAAAAATGGACTCTCCTCCTCGACCATCGTGTACTGATTCGTACTTTTTTTTTGAGTTTTCGTTGAAATTTACGTTTATTTAAAATTAATTGTTCGTCTTTTAAAAGTTTCAGGAGCGTCTCGCACGATGACCATCGACTGAACAAGCAGATGTCAGACTCTGACTTTGACATGTCCAAGAGCACCAATAAAACATTTGCTATCAATAGAGAGGTTATGAGTTGTTTTCGATGTTTTTGATTGTTAAGGGCAATAGTTTTCTAAGTAATTGGTTATATTCAAAATTTATTATTATTATTATTATTATTATTGTTATTATTATTGTTACTGTTATTATTATTATTATTATTATTATTATCATTATTATTATTATTATTATTATTGTTATTATTGTTATTATTATTGTTACTGTTATTATTATTATTATTATTATTATTATTATTATTATTATCATTATTATTATTATTATTATTATTATTATTATTATTATTATTATTATTATTGTTATTATTACGATTTCTTTATGGTGCAGATGTCAGCACTTTCTTGTTTTGTCTTCTGATTAGATCATGTGTTAAAAATATGATTGGAGTGAGATGTCATAATGTCACAATTTCAATATTAACTGTTACTATCTACAATGATATTACAATTTAACGACATTACTATTTAACTAAATAAAATAATAATGCATATTTATTAAATGTCACGAATCGACAGACGAGAAGCGCTCGCAACACCGCAACGAGGAATCCGACGTTGAACGAAAACAAAAAGGTTTCTTCGTGCGTGTCGATGCAGTCCTTGCCGAGCAGGACGCAGAAGGAAGGGGACGTCCCAACCCGCGACGGGATTTCGGAATCCAAACCCCAAAGTCCGCAGTCGTTCGCTTCGACGGAAACTTTGAGCTTCGACGAATCTCCGCAAAGCAGCTTCCTGTCGTTGGTTGGAAATGAAATGGATTTTGCGATTTTATCAATATTTACGTCTACGTTTCTTTTTGCTTTACTTTCATAGGATGGCGACAACGACGATGATGATGGTGGTGATGATGATTACGAGGCTTCGACCAGGGGATCGAAAGCATCGCTCGATCAGAAGACGAAAGTCAACGGAATCGATGGAAGACGACCGAATTTGGTGGACATTGGATTCATAGTCGAGGAAGGGTTGGTTGAGTTTTAGGAAAAACATGTTTCATTTCGTTTTGAAGTTGTTTGTATGCTTGTTTGTATGCTTGTATGTATGCTTGTATGTATGCTCAAGTGTTTATGCTTGTACTTATGTTTCTTTGTGTCTCAGATTTGTATGCTATGTATAGCTAAGTAGGCTCCTAAGTATGCTTGTATTCCTCTTGCAGGACTGCAAATAGAGAAGAAACTGGGCCTCTGACTCCAACCATAGCTGACGAGGTGTACTTAAATTAGTTTAATGATTAATTGAATAATAGATTAACTGATTACATTTCTGCATTTTAATCAGGACGGTGAGCACGAGGAATTTTACAAAAGATATTCGAATCTCGTCAGTCGTAGGAAGCAAGAAGCTGCCAAAATAATTAAATTAGCAGAAGACCAAGTACGTTGAATTTGTACATTTGTACTTGAAAGATTTGTATTTATTGATTTTGTGTTTTTGGGGATTAATTTTTTGTTGCTGTTGTTTTCAGATTCTGCCTGAAAGTGAAAGTTCAGGTTTGATATTTTGCAATCATTTCACTTTTCTAAAATTTCTTTAAAATTTCTTCAAAATATTTATTTGATTAAATTAATTTATGTTCAAATTCATTCAGCACTCTCTCCAAAATGCAAAAAACTTTTGGAGTCTCTGAAGGGGGAGTTGTCTGAGCACAATCCACTGTTGACAATCAGAAGAAATATGCACCAATTGGAAAAAGAAAACAATCAAGTGAAGAGTCTCAAAAGGGTTGGTCGTGTTGTTAGCACAATCTTTCAATCGTGTTTTGCTTTGCAAAACGGTCCGTGTGTGCGTGTGTTTTTGTTTGCGTGCATCCTACGGGCGTGTAATGTGATGTTTATCATTTGCCGATTTAGTTCATTTATTTAGCTCTAACTGCTCTACATTGCTGCCTGACTCAACATCCGAGCCTGGTTTCAAATTTTCAAAACAAACCGTCAGGACAAATCTAGGAGTCAAATCAAGCAACCGTAATGCACTTGAGAAGCATTCTTTCAATTCATGTATTCACATATCAATGCACAGATTCTCAAAACCCTGCATTCATGCATTCCTCAATGCACAATATCTCGAAACCCATGCATTCATTAATGCACAGGTTCTCAAAACCCTGTTGAAGACAGAAGTAGAGGATGACATCAGCGAATCACTGAAGGATGGAATCCTCCTCTGCGAACTCGCCAATCAAATTCTCCCCAACTCCGTGCCTCACATCTACACATCTACTCCCGACACGGTGAGCATCCAAAACTTATTTCAGCTGTCGCCATTGGCGATAACCATTTCTACAAGAAAAAAAACCCAAAAAAGATTCCATAAAAATAAATTTTAATTTTAATAATATAAACTGTTAGAAATTTTTATTCTTTATAGAAATTGCCAGAATCAAAATGCAGGAAAAATGTCGAACACTTTTTTAATGTCTGCAGAAGGCTTGGTCTCAGCCAGGTAAATAAATGATGATGTTGAAATGTAAACAAACATAGTGATATAGTGATGTCATATTAAGATAATGATTGAGTAATAACACTGGTATTACTAACTCGATAATAACATAACAATGTAATAATAATAATAATAATAATAATAATAATAATAATAATAATAATAATAATAATAATAATAATAATAACAATAACAATAATAATAATAATAATAACAATAATAATAACAATAATAATAACAACAAGATAGGTGGAGCTTGGTTTATGCTGCTGGTGATCTTAAAATGACTTTGGCTTTGATGACTTTTTTTGTCAGTCACTCATAGAAAGGATTCTCCTGTTCATTGCAGATTTATGTAAACATCCACTTGCACTTACATCATAATTAACATATATAATTAGCAATTAGCTATTACAAATCATAACTGTAAATATGCTAATAACATCCATGCTTCAGCTCTTATTTGAGTATTCCGAAAAGATTTACAACCTTGCAACCTTCCAGCTCTTGCAACTGTTTCCAACATTTCAATACTATTCTAAACTCTTAGAGTTTTATAAAAACCACATTTCAGGCAATGTTTCGATTTATTTTAAACAAAGACACAAAGAGGTTAATAATATTAAAATAAAAATTTTAAAACCGAATTTCCGCACGTCCGTTAATGCCGATAATAAAATGGTTGATTTTAATTTTATGGATTCGTTCTAAGTTCATTTATCGAAGTGTATTTCCAAACGACTTCACGTCGCAAACATCGATCTGAACATTCACGGAACGTTCCTTGCAGGAGGACGTGCTCACGTGGCAGAACCTCCTGGAAGCGGATCTCCTCGGCAAAGGGGGACCGAAATCCCGAAGGACTTTCGGACCTTCACGTCCCGAGACTAGGAAGTCGATTAAAAACGTCTACGACGCTTCCGTCGAGGACCGATCTTCGGTTCCATCCACGCTAGACCACGCGATCGCCATATTTTGCATCCTCTTCTTTCTTTCCACCTGCCTCTCCCTTCACTGGTACCCTCTGCCATCTTGATCTGACAGTATTTTCGGACGCTCGAAGGCTTCCGGAGAGTGCTTCGGATTCGTTTGCAGACGTCTCCGAGTTACGAGTTCGTGCGACGAATTATAAGTTCAGGAATTGGATGTTTTCGTTGGTCTTTTTTAAGTTTACATTATGGTCGTAATTTGTCTTTGCATCCGACAAAAGGGTGATGCCGTTGTTTTCGTATCTTTATTTTGGAAATCCATTATTTCCCAGCTAACATTCATGGCTGAGGACCTTCTAAATAGCTGGTCGCCATTTTTTGTTCAGTTTTGTGTGCATTTTTTTTTTTGGAAATGGCTGCCATGATTGCTTACCATAAATGGGAATTAGTTTTCTATTCCACGCTTCTTAATTAAGAAAAAGAGCCTGCAGGTGTTTCGTAGTGAAATCTCGGTTCGCGACCTCAGATGGCGACCTCTTGTGACCCCCTGACCCCATGTTTTTCTTTTAAACAGGAAGTGACGTGTTGCAACCGAGACGTCTTGGAATGTCAGAACTTAGGGGCCGTCAGCGACACCGTTTTGTTGTTGGTTCGGACTGCCGCGAATCCTCGCCAATCCAGCGTTTGATGTTTTCGTCTGGTCGTTGTTGATTTCCCTTAACTTTGTTTCTGGTGATTTTTTTCCATTTTATTTATAATACCTTATTAATTAGTTTCAATTAGTTTACATATTTTTTGTATTCCACTTTTTTTCTTTTACAAAAAGTTCCTTTTTATATGGTAGATTAGCATGAATGAATGTTAATGTATCGATCAAAGTTGATACGAACTTAATTTAAAAATACCTAAACTCAGATTCCTCCTCCGACGAAGGACATTCAAATATCGTTAGCACCTCGTCGATAATTTTTGACGTAATTTGTGGCACGACTCGCATTTTATACGTGAAAGTGTTGCTTTGCATTGTGATGTTTTGTTTCTGCTCAGTGGTCACAATTAATGATGTTTTTGAAGGAATTTCAATACAGACCTGTGTCTTCATGTTTGTGCTGAGGTTTCAATTGCATTATTATTATTACTCTCTTTATTAGTATTTATTTATTTATTGTGCTCTATTAAATTCAAAACTCTTCGAGTTGTGCAGCACTGAGTCTGGAAAAGGATGATGCCCGATGCGACACTGGGGTGACCTTTGGTAACCTTGAGAAGAGCAAGGTTTACCCCTTTTTAGGTTATCAATTGGTTTGGCAACATGTCATTAAATACATTTTATTATTATTATTATTATTATTATCATCATCATATTTATTATGTTATTATATTTTGTCTGGTTGAACTAGAGAATATTTCAAGAAAATGGCCAAAACTTCAAAGAATTGGACCATCGCTAATTGCTTAATATATTTTGTTTTTCGAGTTACAAAGGAGTTGATTGAATTGGCAATTGGTTTGGGCGGTCCCATCGATGGCGGTTCAAGTTGATGAAGATGAATAGTGACTTAAAATCAAGCATTTGGTATGACTGCATTGCTAGGAGCAACCTTAGCCAACGTCTACCGCCACGCTCTAAAGTGTCTTAAATCTTTGCTAACTATTACTTAAACTGTTGTTTATATATAAACTTTTACTTAAGCTGCACTAATAAGTAACATCACAAAATTATAATAAGTCGATCGCCGAGGATTAAATGAGAAGTCTCGGAATATTAAACGGAATTAAAAGGACTTCGTTTATTGTATTATTTATGAAGCATGTTTAATTAATTACAATTAGTAGCAATTAAATAAGAATCAAATGGTATTCTGTTAAAGAATTACCGGGCAACTACTGTTTCCCATAAGACAAGTCCTACAAGGTATGTTCAAAGGTACACGTTATGTGAGCCAAGCCCCCAAAGCAAGTTCTTGCTGAGATCGTCATCCAATATTTTCAAATTAATTCAGGTAATGATGAATTAGTGTAAGATTTCCAAAATATTCAATTGCATTGCAATAAAACGAAAGTCTTCGACTAATGGCAACTTTTTCTAAAATTAGATCTTTGAATGTAAATACATATTTTCAGGGATTTCCAAATTGTGGAGAACAAATTAAAAGTCGGGTTTGCCAAAGGGAAAGGAAAAGCAAATCGAACGATCGCTACGGGCGGCAAAAACAATTGGTTTCAACTGCATTCATAGGTGTGCAAGCAGTTTGAAGATAACAAGTAATACAATTACAAAGATTGTAGCAGGTTGGGTACAAATACATATAATTATCGTGACTAAAGAGTTACTTAAACTATAGCAGGTCGTGTTTATAATAGATTTATTCGGTTACTCTTACGCTCATCTGAAGGCGCTACCTGGCGTTGCAGTTGGATCTTTACTCTATTGTAGGAGCTAAATGCTTTGTTTTGACAAGATGATTAGAAAAGGACAAGCTATTATGGATCAGATCACCACCATTTCCAAATCTGGAAAACATGTCTGAAAACGGATGGCAGACAAAAGCTTTTATTGTAGACCTTTGCAATGGTTTTTTTAGATGGACTTCCTAGCATACATCGTCGCAGACATGAAGAAATCTGCTAAAAGAGCTTTGATGACACGATCAGTTGTTTTTTTTATTTTCAAAGTAATTCATTCAAATTCATATCGACCCAGTTGGTGACATAACATCAACTGTCATCATCAAATGGAAAATGAATCAAGTCTTTATGGCTGTTTCTGATTGAACAAGTGACCATGAACTAGTAAGTCATGATAGCCGTCTGGACCTGATATCCGCCGCCATCAGCCTATAGCTGCCTTTTACATGACTTTTAGCCAGCTTCTGCCATTTGTTTTAATACATTCTTTGTTTATCAAAGACCTGGCATGAAGAGTATTTCACTATTCATAGACAATTTTCCGTGACATCCCAATTTGGTTTTGCTTAATGTGGAGATGGCATTCCCCTTTCCCAAAGTTACAGTCTTTGGATGCATTATGTGAAAATGTAAGACATCCTTAAAGCCCTACCGCGTGTTTGGGACAGAAATTAATATAAAACCCTGTCTCATTTTCGGGGAAAAACGATGCAAATAATTGCACCGAAAGTCCCTCTTATTTCACACATTCATGCCTGGGGACATTTGGGGACTTCTCAGATGCTCGTTGCAAAAACAACGGCCTGACTTTTATTAGGGAAACAGAACTAGTTTCTGATGTAAGAACGAAGTTTGAACGAGTGACGGAAATAATAAACAAGTTATTAGAATTTATTTTATTAATCTATAATGGAATCTTGCCAATGTAGCAATAATTTCCGAGTTGTAGTCTGACATACCACGTGAGATTATCGATTGAGATTCCTCAGCTGCGGACGACTGGCATAACGATGTGTTAATATGACAAATGAATAAATTACTCGATGAAGGGTTCCGGAGAGAAAAGTACAACTCAGCAAGTGATTTGTCTCCTCTGAGAGTTTCCATCGGGTCAGATCCATCCCTCTTCCTGCTAAATTCCCTGGCAACATCCCGGATGACTTGTCAATAGGACCAAATTGGAAACATAGAAGTTGCGGCAGTGTTTACGGGCGTTGATTGAAATAAATGACCTCCAAGACAAGTCTTCTTCAAGTTTTCATTCTTGACCTCACCTCGGGGAATAAATCACATCTCGCTGACATTTCACTGCTTTTTTTCCCGGATAGACTCGTCCGAAATGTTTCAAACTGCGATGAAATCACTTCAAAGTTTTGGATTTGACTTTTGATTCCGTCAACGTCACAATCCGCCCTCTGAACACGAGAACATTTTTGATTAAACAGCAACATTCAAACAACAAATACTTAATAGTTTTAGTAATTTTTTTTTGGTAATTTATGTTTTCGGAGATGTTAAAAATTAGTTACATAAATTAGTCACATGTGCCACAATAATAAGCATCAGTGAAGTCAGACGCGGTTTTTATCGGCAATATAAAAGCGATTTCTCAAAGGACAACAGCAGTTAATACGGGTTAAAGAAGTTCTGACAGAAGCACGTGATTAGGCTGACCAATCAGAGTAACGATGCGATGAAGGACTGCAATTCAATCCTTCGCGATGTTTTTTTTTTTTCGTAAATATTTGAAAAATACAAAAATAAACCCGGAAATTGTTGGAAAAACCCACAAAACGACCTAAACTCATTATACATCGTCAACCACTTTCTTGCATCGAACTTCAACAACAAATTGGAATTAAGTTCAATTTTATTTTATTTTATTTTATAATTTAATTCAATAATAAAATAAGGTTAATTGAGATATAATTATCGACATAAAACAATTTAATTGAATTAATAAGAATAAATTTTAATTTAATAAATAAGTAATCACTCTTGAGGGAACTTGGAATAGAAAGCTGGGAACATTCGTACGAAGGTCATGTAAATAATTAACAATTGTGACGATCGTTATTTAGTTATTATTATTATTATTGTTATTATTGTTATTATTATTATTGTTATTATTATTATTATTATTATTATTATTATTATTATTATTATTATTATTATTATTATTATTATTATTATTATTATCTTTTAGCTTAATAATTCACCCCCAATCGAAATGGAAGGAGGTGTGGGTTTTCCGTCAAGTGATTGCTGCCAATTGATGTTTTAGAAAACAATTCTAAGTGTTTTGAGAGATTAATTTAAATATATTTTAAAAAAAAAAATAATAATGATGACAAGAATCTTCTCATACGCCGTTCGCTACCAAGTCAATGAGAAAATGTTTGAATAAATTATAATCCTTATGAATATGCAAATTGACTTCCTCCGATCGTATGAAGCCAGCAAGATTTGTTATAAGAATACAGGGAATAATTGAAATTCTACGTTGGAGATTATAATAACTTGGAGATTATAATAACTGGAATAATGTGGATAACAATGTTTACTTTTTTGTTTAATATCCGTGCTGGTGTTTATTCTTGACTTTCTCTAGCAGTCCGACCAAGGTATTACATGTATATATCATTATAAAATAATTATAATATTATATTATAATAATTATTAAACCGTTGGCGAATAATAATTGCTTTATCGGAATATAATTTAATGCAAGTAATTGATGACAAATGATGTTGAGATGTTGTGAGAGATATAAACAGATTATTAACATTGTTTATTCAGCAACAAACAGCAGAAACAGTGTTTTGTTTGACAAGGCATCCTCTGAATTGCGAATAATTTATTTTATTTATATAATTACTTTCGATTTACCTGATAATAACAATGATAATAATGATAATAATAATAACAACAATAACAATAATAATAATAATAATAATAATAATAAATCTCCGTAGCAAAATAATCCTTTGATAATCTGCTTGTCATCATCATCCATGACAGGAACATGTTTCGATGATGAACACATGGACAAATAAACTCATCTCCATGACAACACTTTTTGCCTTTTTTTTGTCCGATCAGCAATTTGTCGCTTGTGTCCAGAAATAAGAAACTTAATTTTGCAAAATAATTTCTCGTAATCTCATGTACGAAATAATTTATTATTATTATTGTTATTATTCGAAGGTACTGTATTTTGATTTTTACGAATATATCCATTTTGTAGCAATACATGTATGTTCAGTTTGTGTTATTATTATTATTATTTAAGGATATTATAATAATGCCAAAAGTGATTTTTCAATTCCTCACACCTCAATTTATGTGGCGCTGAATTTCGAACCCAACCGTTCGGGTATTTGTTAATAGAGGAAATTATAAGCCAAAGGAAAAGCAATTAATCGAACTCATGTGTTAGCACGCCAAAATCTTTCTTTCATCGAACCGCGCTGCGTTTTCTTGGCACTCGCCGACCGAAGCGGCCAAATTCAAACACTTAGTTCCAATAAATCTTGTTATTTTCTTCTTTCAAAACTCGAATATTCTTTAACAATTGCGCATGGAATGCTCATCCAATGGCGGATTTGATCGCATCTTTCCATCGGTTCTCGAAATTTCTTGGCGAAGAATTGTTTCGCAATTTCAGAAAACAAAGTTTGCTTCAAAACAGGCGTTTGTAGCGCAGCATTCGCTCGTAGCTTTCAATCAATTCTCAACTTCTCCTTTTATTCGTTCGCTATTTTTGGAGGCGAATTTTCAATCCAGGATGGAATTGCTATTCCGTCCTACTAAATGCTTTCATACTTCTCGTTAAATCACTGCCATCGACTCTAAAGACTCTACTTAATCAAGTATTTCGATTAACAAATGACATAACGAATTCGAAAATAGAGGACGCCCCCTTTGGATGAAGTGAGCGCAAACAAGTGCCTGTAAGTTCGGTCTTCCTCCGACTACTTAATGGACGGCATTTGATAGCGGAGCCTGTAAAACGCAACATCGACTTCTTTTAGAGGAGAGATTTTAGGCAAATGGACGATGAGGTTTCTGCTTGGTTTCAACAAATCGATGTTTAATCATTTATTCGCGAGTGATGAAAACATTGAAGTCGAGTTGGTTGTTTGAAGAAAGACTTAGCTTTCCTTCTCATTGGTGCTTTCATTACCGTTTTTAAGAAAAGAGTGAAAAAAAAACTTTGACGCGAGAGCAACAGAGATGCAGATTCCTCAAAGTTGTTCGGTGGCTGTTCGTCTGGCACTCTTCTGTGTAATCTTTCACGTTGCAAGCGGTCAACAAATCGGCAAAATGATGCACGGATTGAACGTGAAGAGGTCTCACTCCCACCTTTCCTCGCAGCAGACGTCCGAACTTTTGGCGCTTTGGATCGACGGCAAGCAGGTAGAGAGATTCATAGGTGAGTACAAATGGCTACCTGTTCGTTCGATTTGCTTATAAACAGGTGAGCCACTCGAGATTAGTTTCGAGTGCTCCCGTTAAAATTTAGAAACTTTATTTTGTTGTAAACCCGGCCCTGATTGTAAATAAGTAGTTTTGGTTTGCACCACCAGTCAGCACTAATTGCTCGGAAGTCGTGTTTTCCTTAAGCACCACATGAAATCCACGGAAAAAAATTTTTTTCTACTGTTTTTTTATGGGGTTTGACTTTTGATATTCTCCTGTCGGTGATGACTAATTGAATTTGTGCTAATTTATCGCTCAATGGGTTGAGAGTTGCTCAAGGAGGCCATTCAAGTGGTCTCGTCAGAAAAGCTGATTCGGGGCAACTCTTTTTTTTCTTTTTGGCTAAATAATTCTAGGGAAAAGTTACCTGTTTATTAAATCCAACAAGTGCTTCTTAAATGTTGATTTGTTTACAATGCTTGCCATTCACCGGCAAGTCTGAGAATGGAAAAAGTATTTCGATTGGTGCATCCTTAGGAGGTGTGGGGCGTGAAACGACAGAAACAGGTTTTACACTGAAAGAAGTTTCGGGTTCAATTATTTTTCAATTAAAGTTCCATTTTTTGGAAATGCGTTCCAGTCTCGTGACTCGAGTACTCTCAGACGAGGATTGTCATATCGAGGTCATAATTTGGTGCCTCCTTAAAAATGACGTTTTCCGACGGTAATGCGGGTTGTTTTGCGATCGCGCCGAATGAAGTTAGTGGAGCGTGTCGGGGGACAATCAGCGAAGAATGTCGACCATCAACAGAACACCCGAGGCGACCTGTGATTGTCTATTTGGAAGCAGTATTTCATTTTCCTCGTTTCCAAGCATAAATTGCTCTCTCGAACGGCCTTCGACATTATTTTTCCAAAGTCAGCAACATGTCGAACGACGACGTTTGCCAGGAGATCAGCCAAATTCAATGTTTATTGAAGCAGCGAAGAAATCGTGATTGCCAAATAATTTACGATTTGCATTTAGTTGCATGTGCTTCTATCAGCAGTTCCTGAGATCCGTGATTCTTCACTGTTTACCCTTCCAAGTGGGTCCGGCATGTTTGTTGGTCTAACAAACTGTCGTGCGAACAAACAGAGCCTCGAATGAGAAAGAATTAATAATCAATTTTCCATCTCCTTCTCGACGGAAAGCGGAGGCGAAATCGAGCATAGATGTCGATTAATAGCTTCAATAGCGCTCCACGTTCGATCATCAGTTCTCTTGTGGTTCCAATTAGAGGTGTGGAAGAGAGCAGGAAATAATGCGATGAACCTTCCTTTACCGGTGATGGATGGATGGAGTGCAGGGGAGGAATAAATTCCACCACGTGTCTGAAAAATTCTTAGCCAATGGTTGGCAGATGCACCGTTATATAAAAAATCGTCGATTCAACCTGTCCGATGATCTTCTTCATTTCGAGATCGAACGATTGACAGGTCACGCCGAAGACATGTACCTCATCAAAGGAGGAATCGTCAACGCTTACCTCAAAGAACCTTTCCTCATGAACAAGTTGCCAATCATGCCCTACGACATGGATTTCATACAATTGTCCTGGAAGGCTGAGAAGGAGACGGTAAGCTGTGACATTTCTTCGATGTTTTACAGACGTTTTTTGTATTTAATGTGAAATTATTGCCACCATCAGTTCAGGTACAAATTCTCGGAGTTGAAATCCTTGAACGCTGATCTTCTGTACAACCCCCTCCTCAGCGTCCCGACATCGGGAGACGTTCCTAAGCATCAATCCGGCAAGTCTTTCCTTATGGAATTTAACAACTTTGTTCCTTTCGCACACTCTGAAGATTTATTACCTATTTTTAAACTAACGCTCGCTTAACCGCTCAGAAATACCTGAGAATTTTTTTAAAGCCCGCTCGTTGTTATTTTTGCCGATGAAATAAAATTCGATTAAAATCATTTTCCAGCTCTTTGGTGATCCGATAAGACTAGCATCTGAATAGAACGGCTTTAAGATGCGATCCGCCGCGTTGTCGCTTTTCCGATAAACACGCATCGTTACCGAAGAAATTCATTGATTGATTGGTGCGCTTGTTGTTCGAGCTCATGTTATCATAACAGTATCCTCGCTATCATCTCAATGATATCACCCATGCTCACTCATTCGCTCGTTCACTCGCCCGTTGGCTCAGCCACTCATCAAAGAAGATGGTTATCATGTCTCTGGAAATGTTTGGGACACACGTCGGATGAAGAAAGCGCAAGCAACTCCCGAAATGGCGGGAGAAACAAAGAAAATATATTTTAAGACCAATCCCAGCAACTGGCTGAGAAACTGTCTGAGCCGCAAATCAATTTCATTACCTGGATGTCTTCCACGAACTCCTGATTGGTGACTGAACTTCTTTCAAGGAAGGCGTGGAAAAGATGAAACGAACGGACCGAGAGGTGGAAGAAGGCGAAATGATGAAGAGACGAAAACAGATGTGTCGTTAAGGAAAGCGTTGATGGATAAAAAGGCATAGAAGAGCATTGGAGTTGGATTTATGAAAATGAGAGTATCGTAGTTGAGTGTCTGTTGTGCTTCTTACGACCGTCATAAAAGTCATTCATTGAGCAATGACGAAGCAACTTTTATTGCTCGGGAAGTTTGCAGTGCCCACCACTTATACACGTCGAGTACGAGGGGGTGATGCAGATTTCATTCGCATTCCGGGGCCAGTATCGGGTCAGGGCCGTTTCAATTTACCTGCTCTGGTAGTTAGAGACAATAACAATAAAAGAGATGGCTCGATTCGTTGATTTGCAGCTTTGCGTTACTTTTGCAAGGGAAACAAAATTCCTTGTTAATTTGGAATTAAAAGTAGACTATTATTAATAATAATAAATTAAACTATTAACTAAACCAGATATTAATTAATTCTTTAAAAACAATCTTTTTTTTTCAATGACATTGGATTTTCTTGAAACGCTGACAAAAAACAATTTCCCTCCAAAAAGCATTCGAGCTGACAATCGCCTGCACGAGGAACAGGAGTGGAATAGCCACGATGTCGATTGTCCTGAACATTTACAATTCCAAATACGAGAAGATCGCTGGATCGCCACTTGAGTTTCACCTAAGGAAGAAATGCGAGGCAGTCGACAGTTGAGTCGATGATGGTTTTCATTTGCTTTCAATTTCCTTCGGTATTTTAAGCGGTAAAACTTATTTTATTTGTGAAACTTGTTGAGCTGAGATCAGCCGAAAGGCATCGCTTGGGAATTTAACGTTCGGAATTTTTTTTTGTATCCCAGAGACCCGAGTGGGCTGCAGATACGCTTGTAGGAATGGTGGAAGGTGCAGTGAGGCCAGAAAGTGCGAGTGTAGACCCGGTTTCACTGGACACAAATGCGAAATAGGTTGGAATTCCCCGTCGAAAGCTTATTTGAATAATTTCATAAATTCATTCAAACGATGTCGTTAAATTAAATCTGCGCTCAACGGACTGACAAGAACACTCCGAGTACGACGACATCGTCGAAGGGTGATTTGTAATAAAAAGTTACAAAAGTTCGTGATTACACATAAGCAGTTCAATGCACCGAGAACGAGCGGACGAGATTAAATCGTTTAATAATTTAATTATACAATTATTTTTAAAGTATTAAAAGTATTAAGTTGTAAATTGAAATTAAATATTTTATGCTCAAACAAACGTTATTTGACAACGGTTCGTTCGACAGCTTTCTGCCACTGCGAGAACGGAGGGACGTGTTTGGACCGCGATCGTTGCAAATGCCCTCCAGGTTACCATGGCGACAGGTGTCAATTGAAAACAGGTGAGTCTCTGTTTGCAGAAGTTCTGTCCGAAGTTTGTTGACTTTATTTGCTCGTCCCAGGCCAATGCGCTGTTCCTTGCAAGAACGGAGGATTTTGCACGATCAAGAACATCTGCTCCTGTCCAGAAGGATACAGTGGCCAGTTCTGTCAAAGGGGTGAGTTGTCAGTGGAGTTGTCGGGTGCATTGATGGGCTGAGTTGTCAATGTTTACATAGCACGTTTCAATGTAACCAACAATGAATAATGCTGTCGACAATTACATTGAAACGCCTAACAACTGGAACAATTATTGAAGCCATCTGCCACAGACCCTGCGGTGTACACGGCAAATGCATCGATGTGGACAAATGCGAGTGCTACAGAGGATGGAGGGGGAAACAGTGCAACAAAAGTAAGATGTTCAGTAACCAAAGTTAATTTTAAACATTAAACTACAACGACAACGACAATAACATTTCATTTATAATTTAAAATTAAATATATATTACGTTATTATTATTATTATTATTATTCGATAATCTTAAATAATATAAAATGCATAATTAATAATTACTTTATAATCCTTGAATTATCCCTGATTGCAGCAGCAAAAGTATCAACAATTGATGAGGACAACGAAGGTACTGTGACCAAGAAAAGGAAGAGAAGAAGGCAAAGTGAAGTCAGTTCCATTTGTTAATTCACTTATAAATCATTTAATAATTAATTTATTAAATCATTTTTTATTTCTTTTATTAAATCATTTATTATTTCTTTTATTAAATCATTTATTATTTCTTTTATTTTACTTTCCATCCTATCGGGATTCACCACCTTTTGGCCTTGTGGAGTGATGATTAACTTTTAAAGTCTTAAACCAAGGCAAATTAATTATTCATGACGATTACTGCGGCCAATTACACGAGACATTCGTGTTTCTTCGAAAAGTCTAACTGCATTGTTTCAATTGGCATCCATCCATTGTTTATCTGCTTCCCGGTGTCATGGAAAACATAGATCATGTAGGGTCTCAAATTTCTCACCTCTTCTAGGTTAAATTGAGACGAATTTTGATTCCAAATGTTTTGTTTTCAAAACAAATGTTCAGAATGATTTTCGGTCAAGTTTCCGTCATTCCTCACATCGAAGCAATGCGGACTGACCACTTTTTTGTTGGCTTTGAGCTGCCGGATGATTAAATGGCTGAGTCATGGATCATCGGGCCGTCAGTTCGAACCTTGCCATGGACCACTCCGCATGGAAAGCGGATGCTAATGGAAAGATTGGCGGAAATTATCCATGTCCGTAAGAGGTGTTCGTATTCAAACGGACACTTTTCGTCGTTTTAAGAAAGTCATTTCGAGCTATTTCTAATCCTACAAAAATCAAGTAGGAATTGATGAGGTGATGAAGAAGATGATGAAGGGAGCATAAAATCTTGGAAGACACGAGAAGATGGAGGAGGATTCAAGCACAAGAAAATAAACAGACGGAGATAACTCCTTCGTTAGGCAAACAACGAAACGATCCAAGAGTATTTGTTAGGATAAAAATGTGCTCCATTCTAAATATTTTCAGATTAATTTTATGATAATTCTATTTTATGTTTTATTATAGAGCTTTGTCACGCTAATAAATTGATAATAAAATTAAGTTAAAATCTGATTATGGATTCACGCTTTCAAGTTCTGTAAAGTCTGGAGTTCGGTTCTGCTATCAATTACTCGTTCAGATTTCATATTTGACGTTGAATGTTCGATAAAACAGGAAACGACAAATGACAAAAGAATGTCAAGGAAGAATCCTTCGCGACAAGATGGAAACAAAAAGAAGAAAAGGCGAAGGAACAAGAAGCCGAAAGTGGACAAAAGCTTGGAAAGTTGAAGTCGTAGCTCAAAAGTTTATAAGTTGATGTTGAATTTCAGATGAGAATGTCTTACTGAAGGTACGACAGAGGGTGTATATTTCTCATCGGACATGTATTAGCCATTTGCTTTATAATCCAACTTGTTTTAATGCTAGCAGATTTTGGCATTTCATTTCATTTCTTTTTTTTCTTTTTTTTTACGAAATACAAACATTTTTTTTTTAAATTTTAAAGTTACTTTGAATGCTTTGTAAAAGTGGAACAACATTTGTTTTATGTAAGAACAATTGTTTACAAAATTGAAACCCATCCATCCATCCATACGTACTTACGTACGTACGTACTTGCATACACAATGACAATTACATTTAAATGTAATTTTTTTTAAAATTTTGTAAACAATGCACGGGTTACTCTCCTCATTTAATCGTCTCACGTTACCTCGTAGCATCTCGTACATTGACGAGACATCTTCCGATTGAATGTATTCATTTTCCTATATTTGTTGTCTGATAACATAAATTTTCAATTCTTTTTAGTCGCATTTAAATGATTTGACTCTTAAAAAGTATATTTAATTCTTTTATAATACATTTATATTGCAAGCATCTGTTAATTTTGATGTCGGATTAACTTTTACTAAGAGAAATCTCAATCACGTGAATTGAATTGTGGTTCTTAAAGCATCAAGAAGCAAACTTAAATTATCCGTATTATTGATAACAAATAACATTACGTATTACTTTATTATAAACTCAGAAATAAAAAATAATCAAATTTCCTCTGCAATGCCTTTAAGATGACTTGTGTCCAAAGATTTTGAAAGTTTTTTGAAATCCAGCCTTGAACCACATCAAGTTAACCAATAAATTAGTTCAAAATCCAAATCACAAGAAGACATTTTTGGAGCCAATTGAAACACATCTGCTAATTGATGAAATTTAAATCTAATTTAAAGTTTAATTTATTTTATGAATATTAATTTTATAATATCTAAATTATGGAATTTGATAGTTCAAATGTACTGAGTAAAGTACTAAGCACTGATCCATATTTAGGTATTTACTTTAAAAATTAATTATTTAAATATTATCCACAACTACGGACATCCCTACTCATTTACTTACAAATAATGCGAACTTAAAAAGAACTTAATTGCATTTTTAGTTTGATATTAATTAAAGGCGGTATTGTAAAGTTAATTTACATCATCACTGAAACCGTAAAAACTCATAAGCTAATGATTCAGAACCATTATTAGCTAAACATTTAACTCTTTATTGGTTGCAGATGCAACCAGGGTGAAAAGTTTCGAGCACATTCACCGCAGCTCGTATATTCAAAATATTCACAACTCCCAAGAATAAAACATTAAATTACACTTACAAATCTGTATTCTATGGCTCCTCATGCCGCATAGAAAGGCAATGTAATTGGCGTAAATACATGAGCAATTAAATTATTTGAAATTATAGGTTCAGTTTCTACGAAGGCATGAATATTCTGATCAACGAATAGCGGTACACAAACACACACACAGCTTCCTGATCAGCTCAGGGCAGCTGATGCTATCGATAATTTAAAAGTGTCTCTGGCGAACACCTCGCTGGTTCTGTCGATGGGAACATGGACTGGTCCAATTTTCATCTCCTTTTTGAATGTCTCCTACTTACGACACATGTTACCTCAAACTTTAGGAATTCTCCGAAGTGTTTCCATGACGACAGTTCATTATGCCGAGAAGGCTCTTGCGCCGTCACGAGCAGCATGTCGGTGAGTTTTGAGAATCAATGGATTCGTTGTTTTGATGTTGTTTGAAATAATTAATAATATGATTTAAAACACAATTCAACATTGCCTCACTAAGAATGTTCAAGACTGAAATAATAAACGTTATTGATGACGAATTTACTGATAACATTCAAAAAATTGTTTTAATTCCACTCAAAGCTTGCCTCGTGCATTGCAAAGTGAAAGTAGTCGCAATTGATTTTCAATTTGATTATTTATCATTGATCGGATTAACTTGTCGGTTAATCAGTTATAATTTATCTTCACTTCAAAAGGTTTCGCGGGAAAGCGTCAAAAGTTTTTCGTTACCGTTGCAATTATATGTATTTAGCACATTGTTTATTGATTAAAGTTATCAGATATCATCGGAAATAATATATCTAATAAATAAAAAAAATTATATGAAAATGATATCAAAGTAATTCTCGGCGTTGCTAGTGCAATCATTTGTGCACTAGTACACCAATAACATGCTTACAACTTCTAAAGAATTGTCAAAAGTTGCATTTATTAAATCTGAAGTTACTAACACTCACGTCTAATCTCTCGAAAATAAGAAGTAATTGCCAGTGAATGTTTTTTTTAAAGCGTAGTACTACATAAACTTTCAAAATTTGGTTTGTTTTACTTTGTACTTAGTTAATGAAGGTGCAATAGAATTCAGATTAGTATTTCTTGATAATTTATTCGATCATAACTAGATGTGACAAATGAACAATGAACAATCCATCTATCATTATAAGGTTATTTAACTGTGAGCATGTGAAAGGAATTAAAAAAAAACCCGCAATTATTTTTTAAATAAACCAATTTTTAGATAAATTTTTTAAATAAATATGTCTAAATAACTTTTTAATTTCATTACTTGTTTTATTTTTTTGTTGCAAAATTATTTTTCACGTTTTTAAATTTAAAGTCAAGCTAGGTAATTGGGCAGTTAACTTTGCACAAAATTTGTTGCAGAGAGCAAGACTGAAGTGCCATCTCATGACAGTAAAAACTGTCACAAATCTATCAGAACCACAGATGAAAACAGGTTATTATTTGATCTTAACTTTATAAGTTTTATTTTATCTGTATTTGTTATTTTCCAGTTGTTTATCACTAGATATCAGTTGAACTTCTCTCTGTAATTATTGCATTCATTTAACAACTTCAGGTCCAGACATCAGGATTATATTTGATTTCATGTATGTGAGCAAAAGTGCTTATTGTTATCCTTATTTAAATCTAACCTGGATTGTTCAGCCAGGCAAGTTACACACTGAGAATGAATTGTTATTGTTAAAGACAAAGTATAACAATGAGAATTTATGACTTTAACATGAATAATTTAAATTTTTAAACAAAGTTTTAATTTATTACTTCTCGAGCCAACCATTAATTTCCTTGCAATCCATAATTGTGCAGAGTTACTCATGAATACTTCCCACTTCTACCTGAACATTTCTTACTTATACCTCGGGCAGTTGCATGCCTTAAGTAAATTGATGAACTTATCTTCAAAAAGCAATTTAAATGAACCTGTAAGTTATTACATTTTATTTAACCCTAACAAGTTAAAAATGATTGTAAAATTTCTTAATAATAACAATAAGTAAATATTTCAGTTATTATTTAAAATTAAATTATATTATTATACATTATTAAAAAAAACTTAATATTTAAAATTTTATCTGAGATTAGAATTTTGAGTCTCGCTGCTCTGCAAATTGTGAAGCATGAGAAACATTAAGCAGAAATAAGACATTTGTTTGGCAGGTCAGGTTCTTCTATCCCTGCCACCAAATAGCTTACCCTGGAGTGAGTATCGAAGCATCCGTGTCTGCCTTGAGTGAAAGACAAGAACTTCTTTCATCCTCAACTGACAAAATATCCGCTCCCTGCCAAATCAAGTTCGGCAAAAATCCAGGTCATCGAATAATTTAATAATTTAATAATTATCTTAAATTAATTTGAACGAACGGCTTTTCTTTGTAATAACTTTTACCTTTTTAAATGTTCTCCTCTGCTAACAGCTCGAGTGCAACCGGGTTCAAGGTTAAAAGGTAGGTTAATGAGGTTACGTTATGTAATATTATGTAATATTTACAATAAACGTTAAATTACTTAATTAAGTTGATTATTCAATGTCTATAATCAAGTTTTTTTTTGTGCAATATTGTTTATTTATTTATTAATATCTAATCCACAGAAGATTGGATTCCAAACCAAAGGATGCTCCTGGGTTTTGGAAAAGTCGAGGTATTCTTTACGATGCCCGACTGCTCGATCGACATTTGGTCGTTGATTTTGCAACTCAATCACACGTCAATCAAAGAAGTGTTTCAATCAAAGAAATTGAGATGCTCTTGTTCGGTCAGTGGATCCCAGATCGTTCGATGCTTTTGTGCCATTCATCTATGGCTCGGTTCTTTTTTAATTCGTTCTGAATTTCATACTAAATTGCTTAATTATAATTTATTCTTAATTTCATCTTAAATTGTTTAATTGTTTAAATTGGTGCCAAAGAATCATTCTGTCCTCTGCCATATCTGAGATCAAAATGTCTTGAAATTTGTTGCTGTTGCAAAACTTTCGTGCATCGATTTTAGTGTACAGTGCACTTCATTCAGTAATTTGTCTTTCCAGGATGTTTTCCAGATTTGTTTGAACAAATTCTTATTTAAATTAATTTAATGACAAATAAATTCAAATATTTTGCACAAAAAAAAATTTAATCTTTTTTTGGAAACAATTAACTGATGAAATGGAAATGAAAGAGAACCGAATATTGAACGATTTAATGATTCTTTTGTTAATCGTTTTAAAAGTAATTGCAGTAATTATTTGTAATATTCAAGGTAATGCAACATATTTTCAGTAAAATATATTTTCTATATTAATATCTTTTCAGTTCCATAGTTCTGTAACTTTTGAAAATATGCCAGAAGGAAATTATACGCTGACGGTGAGCTTCTTTGTAATTACATGACACATATAATATAAATTTTTAATATAAATTACCATTCATGTTAATGAGTAAGCAGAATTAAACATAAATGATAATTTATGTTAATTAATTATCTCATTATAATAAACATTCTAGTACTTGTTCCTGACGACGACATCAACGATCGGCCAAAAGATCTTTCAACTCGATGTCTCGTTGCTAGGCAACGAAATGCTTCCCCCGTCGAAGGAGCACGTCACGAGTCGGATTTTTCTTTTTGGAACGTTCCTTGTTTCTTATGAATATTCATATATTGATATTTTGTGATTTTAAAATAGGTCGGTCAAATAAGGATATTTCAGTAAGAAAGGTTTCGTCTCAAAACGTTGAATCGACTGAAGATCCGGAGGAAGAGTTGACGGAGGACTGGAAGCTGAAAATGTGGCTCGTCATTGGAGCCACCATTTTGCTTCTGTGGGTGGTCGTGTTGTTCATGTTCTGCTACAGAGTTAAAAGTTCAAGTCAAGAGTTCACCGTCTGCTTAAGAGGTAAATTCAACTGTTGTCACATTATATTAAATTTACTAATAAATTATATAATTATATTAATAAACTAATAAATTATATTAATCATCAATTAACATAATTTGTTAAATGCAAGGGATAAAAACCTTCTTTCAGGAACTCTGAATTCTGGCTTCAAGGACAGGAAGAATTTCCAAAAGACCTCGGAGAACGAAGAGAAGAAAACGAAAGCAGCTCAATGGGGGGACAAGTTTGACTCTGGGATCTGCTCGAAATGCAGTCGTCTCAATTCCTTCCAGGGTCACGACAACGCGTCCCTGGAGAGGTGTCGCACGTGCAGCGACCATTGCCCGGAGTGTTTCGGTTTCGATTTCCAGTTGAAATTCCATCCTCCGAGCGACGACGGCATATCCGTGAATAGTCGGGAATTCAAGGAGAGGATTGAAACCATGAACCTGGAATCGATTCAGTTGTGACAGTTTCGGACGTCTTATGTTCTTTTGTTTTTAGTTTTCTTTTGCAATTGTTTTTTTTTTTAAATTTACAGTTAAATGTAAAATATTCTCTTGTTATGTCTTTGAACGTCAACGTCGTCGGTTTATTAATTCTATTTTATTAAATTCTTTTTTAAATTTAAAAAAAAATTTTGTTTACTTTTTATCTTCAATCAAACACTTGACGAACGTCCTTTGATGCCAATCATTTGTTGCTCCCAGGGCGAACCGTTGATGAGGAAGGAATTAACTTGGGAATTGACTTAAATTAACCTTCAATTTATTATAATTATATTTACATTCAATCTGTTTACATTCCTTTCCTTGTAATTACTTTATAATTTTGATGTTCAACTTCCGCTGTTTACGTTCGCATCTAATATAATTCCGATGAGTGTCATAATAAAATAATAATAATAATAATAACAACCACTGACGATGAGCCTCAGCGACTGATAATAATTTTCAATACTTCTAACAAGGACAGGGAGGTCATCATAAATACAACTTGAGAACATAATTATGTTTAATTACGTTTGCATAATTACAAGAGATTCTTCACAAGTCAAGCAACTGTTGGACGTTAAATGTCGTCCTGGTGTTTTCCCGCGATATAAAGTCCAATTATCGTTCGAGTTTGCCTTTGTTTTGTCAATTTTCTTTTCACGAATTATTTTTTCAAAACTTTCTTCGAATTGAGTGCCGATGATAAACACGTGTTTGGTGATATTTCAAGGAATGATAAGGACTATCGGTGAACCATTTCATAGATCACGTGATCTGAATATAATGTATACGGATATATATAAATTATAGAAAGGTCTAGAAGAGTGTCCAGCGCCCTAGCAATCCTCTACAGATTAAATCCAATTTAGTTTTTAATCATTTAAATTGTTTTTTAAGATTAAATTTTGACTAATATTATTCAATTTGGAGATTTGGGAATGGTTTGTGAAGTGATTACAATCATTTCAATGCTTTCCAAATGTCACATTCCTTCATTTGTCAGATTTAATTATTATTATTATTCATTATTTTAATTTGTTATAATTCATTTATTTGTGACAATTCATTTTAGTTATAATATTTTTTTGTGGTAAAAGTGTACATTTGAACCAATTTAATTCATTTTAAAGTAAATTTCATTTTATAACTTAAGCATAAAATTGTTAGCAATAATTCTCGTTCACAAAACTTAATAATAAATATTATTTAATTATAATAACAAATAATTAATGTATTCATTTACATCATCAGTTTGCAATTGATTAAGTTAAAAAAATGAAAAGGTCGTTAAGAAATTAATTAATTGTAGTTTTGTTTATTTACGCCACGATACTTGCGCCTTATATCTCACCAACTGGATCCTCAGAGGAATTACTCCGCCTTCAAACGTTTCGACCATGAAACTCCTGAAGTTTTAGGGTGGTGGTGGTTGGGTCGCATTCCCCGACTAGATGGAAGTCCCTGTTTCCTATCATTTCTTTTCTATGGTTTCTTTGTATGGCTATAGTTTCATTGGCTTTTTATTATTTTCGGTCGTTGCTGACTGGACTTCGGCAACTCAGAACGCTCTCTTTCTCTTTGATTGTGTTCTGGAATCATTGACTCGATTCGTGTCGCATCCTTTGTTCATTTTCTTCTATACAAACCAATACAGTTGAGAAAGGCCTAAGTCGAATCAAGTTCAACTCGACTCTGCTCCTAGCGCCAACTTCTTTGAGGAAGGGGTTCACTATGTACGTTTTCGTCTCCTGATCCATCGACAGATATGCATATTTGTCTGCTTTGAGCGCATTGCTGTATTCCACCCTGTCCTTCCACGAGATCCTCAACTCCATCATCAGAAGGTGACATCCATCGACGGTGACAGGACGTTGAGGTCTATCGCCACTCTCTTTTATCACCTGGGAATGGTTCTTCATCCCTTCTAAGAGGGGCGTTGACGCTTCAGTAGTTTGCCTCTACAAGGATGTTTCTCTCATTGGTGTTTGACATTTTTCTTATAGATACACCATCGGAAATGTATCGACCTTTCTATAAGAAAGAATATAATTTTCTCGTTAACTTAGAATAACTTAAGAATATTTTCCACTTCATCCAACCTTGTATTCACTATTACACGATCTTAAATGCATTGATAAGTAAATTTATATAGCACCTTTTCCCACCGGCTATTTGTGGCAGTATTAAGCTTGCGAACGCATTACGACTGTTGCCGTAACGATATCCTAGGAAGTAAATTTGAAACAGTGCTCTGAATTAAAAATAATTTTTTAATAAATGATATAAAAAAAAAGCCGTTCATTATTTTAACAGGTTTAAAATTCAAGTTTAGAAATTCGAGTTTCTTGAGGTGCAAGCAATTTTGATTACCATGTATAAATGATTTCTAAAAGCATTTAAACGTTTACCCTTTTTATAATAATAGTATTTAAAATTATTACGATAATTATAATAGCAGTAATACTCACGGTGAATGTAAAGATCATAATTTCTGTTGCCTTTAATGAGATAACGAAAGGTTAGGACTCGTTTAGGTGAACTGCATGCCAATAAATTGCTTGCACTTGCCAAGAGCATATATTTTGCTGGATGGGTCACAAACCTAATGTTCCCAAATTTATAATGATCATCATCATCATATTTTTCAATAATATGAGAAAAAATATTATAATATGGTAATATTTATGTGATAAGTAATGTTATAAAATAAAATTATTATGTTATTATAAATATTGTGATTAAAACCATTTCAGGTCCTGAATAGGATTTGTTGGGACAGAACAAAGTTGTTGTAATGAATTTGTTGTTGTTGTTGTTGTTGTTGTTGTTGTTGATTTTCTAATTATGTTGTTGTCGTCGTTGTAATTTGGTAGCCAAAGGTCTTGTGGGGGTCATTAACCTTTTGCCAATTCCAATAGTTTTCCAGGATTTCTTTATTTTTCTTCATTGACGTCGTCGTCGTCATCGTTTATTTATTGAGTTTCGTTTTACGAAATTGTTCTTCCATTCTTTAGTGCTTAATTAATGCCGACCTCAGTGATTTATGGACCTTCCCGAATATCTTCCCTAATTTTTTAATTTTTTTATGTTAAAAACCGTAAATGAGGTTTAAATACTTAAACCTAACCCTAACCCTAACTGGAAACTACTGGTGATTCCGTAGTTCTCGACTTAATAATGTTCAATTGTTCAGAAATGTATTTTATTTTCATTGCTTAATTTCCCGAATTTAAATTTAATTGGCAAAGCAAAGCTTGAAATGGCATAACACTATGTTTAAAACATCACCAGGCATGTTATCGAATGACCTTTATAGATTTATTGATATCAATTTCAGCGCAATATTTTATAAAAAAAAACATAATATTGATTATTTTAACATCATCTCACAGAAAATGTTCAGAAGATAAACAAACATTTTAAAATTACAAAATTTTAAATTTAAATTTAAAAATAAAAAATATCGGCACAAAAACATCTCTTAAATTAAAGTCCACCGTCCTTATAAAAAGTAATTTATTTATGAACCCTTCGCACTTCTTCCGACACACCCATGAATTCAGTCCATCCTTTACCATATGTAAATACCTTGTAAATCCCATATGTAATAACCTTGTATGTACCCTTAAACATTTTTCAAAAGCATGTTATTTACCAAGGCTATACTCCAATATTCCATTATCTATTAAATCACAAATACAAACAGGACCATTTGCATTGATGTACATGTTGTTTATCCGTTAAAATGTCCCTCATCCGCGGTATTTCTATTTAAAAGCTTTGTTCTTTGTTTTTTTGCTTTTGCTTCTTGACAGGGTTAGGGTCAGAATTGGATTTTAATTTTCAATTTGCATGATGTACGTCTTGAAGAATTCACTTAATGTAGAGCATCGACATTACATTTGCAACAAGTACAACTTTGATATTCAAAGTTTATTTACAGCTCTCGTGAATTTCAAACTAGTGATGTTTTAATCATTAGTGGTTGTCAACAATTTAACGAATAATTTTCCATTTATCTCATGCCATAAAACCACAAATTATAAAGTGTTGCTATATTTCTATTTATTTTTAGAGGTGAATGTACTTGACGATTTTTCTTATAATCCTAAAATTTTCTTAATTATATAGTTTTAGAATTAAATTTATTAATTTATTTTTATATAAAACGTTTTTGCGATTATGTTTGAAATTAAATATTTTTTATATGTTGAAATTATTTTAATTTTGGGATATGTTTATTATTATTTACATGAATGTCTGATTTCAGATTTCATAATGCGATCACCCCAGTATAAAAAAAAAACACTAGACAAAAGACCACGAATCCGCTCCCAGCTGGTCAGCAAATTTGCCAAAATAAATTATATATCGTTATTTCGCATTGATTCAAGATATATATTAAATGAGTTAAATTTGTTAGTCTCCGAGTCATCTTTTAAAACAACAATTTAAACTTGATGAAAATCATTAGTTTGGAAGTCCACGGGATTAACCTGAATGAGAGAGTAGCAGCATCCTCATTCCTCCCGTGTAAAAAGGGATACATTCCACGCATTAATGGATTATTTCGGTTACGACCCTTACTTATTTACTTGAATGTCTGATTTCAGATTTCATAATGGATAATTTCCGTATTATTCCGGTTACGACAACTTCAGATACCCACCCTCGAATTGTTCTCTTTCTTTATTTTGGATTTGTTTCCTTTTGATTAACCAGTTCAAACAAATGAAAAAATGAATAGCGAAGCCTATTAAGGTTTATTAAAGATTTAATTCAGAAAGTTGAATTTAGAACGAGAAATCATCTCAGCTGAAACGATCCGCATGCTTCGTGGATGGCGAAAGAAATCTTTTTCTCGGTTATCTTAAGACTGCTGTAATCAGGCAAGTGTAACTTATTCACATTAGTTGCAGCCGTAGGCAAAGAAGAATCGGCATCATCGCATTTTAGGGTTGAAATCGTGAGTGGAGGCTCCAATTTAGCCAATCCTCCGAACGGCAAACCGCTCAGACCTGTCGTAAATAATAAGAACAGTCTTTGTTCTTTGATATCAAAGGATGCCAGACATTCGAAAAGAAATTGAACAGATTGCGAATCTTGATATGCACAATATTTCCTCAGATCCTCTGAGGTCCATTTTTTAAATTGTTCGCAGCATATTAAATTCTTCAACTCCTCTGGCTCATAATATTGTCTGATAGGCAATAACTCGTCAAATCCACGTCTGATGGCCGCAATTTCAGGTGAACAGCCATTATCTAAGTGGAGACGTAGTTCCTCCAGATACCAATCAAGTTTGAGAGGAGTAAGCAAGATATTGCGTCCATCTTTAACAAATTCCTCACCTGTATCTGGAACGACGAAGTGTATGCACAAGTCATCAAAAGAGCTCCCATCATCAAAGGTTAAATTGTTAATTATTTCATCCTGTTTAGTTTTTGATAGACCAACTTCAGATCGGATGGCATCTATTTTCGCTTTGACCGGAAGCAGTTGTTTGAATAAAGATTTAAGCATAGGGAAAGAATGTACCATGTCATAGTACTTTATGCTCACACGGGAGCTTTCCCTTATCATCAATGATTGAAAAACGTCGTCTCTAATTGGGATGTCGAGCATATATTTATCCATGAGTACCTTAGCAAAGATGTTCCCCAACATTTCTAAATTTTCAATGTTCCCATTAATTTTGGTGGCGAAACCGTTGGGTGAATATGTGTACTTCATTTTACTACCTGCTATTTTTACAGGCTCTCCTTGCCAAATATCTAAAAGATGTAGTTGCAGTTCTTGAGAAAGAATGGAATAAATTTCTTTGTTTACTCCTTCTCCCACTCCATCTTCACCTTCGAAAATGAAATTCCAACGGTTACACAAGTTTTCCTTACATAAAGTACGAATACTTCCTAATACATTGGTTCTCATTATTTTAAATGTCTTTGGCTCATAACGTAAACCGTAACTACTTACATCCGGCTTAAATGGAGGTGGAATGAGATGAATGAGATCGCAATGGTTAAAATAAGAATCAAGCACTTCTCTTTCCAAACTATATTTATATAATTCATATAATTGATGTATATGAAATATCTGATTGTTTAATAACTTAGGTTCTTCAACAATGTCAAACCATTGATGCCAACTTCTGTTCAATACTTTTAGAGAATTCAATAAAATGATTGTTTTTAGGAAATTTTCTCTAAAGATTTTAATATTGCCTCGCCGATGTTCGCCATGAAAACTATGACGGCGTGTCTTTAAAATATTATGTGCAAAATAACAGAGAGTTTCTGCAATCAGTTTAACCAGTTTCTCATATAAGTCGGTACTGAATAAGTAATTGCCCTTAGTGTCTCTTTTAAACTTAAGGAAAACAGTGAGGAATGTTTTGATAACGTACGGCCTCTGTCCAAATTGTTGAGGCTCTATTAAAACAGATGCAAGGTTGTCCAAAACTCCAGTCTGAATAAAATGTTGAACGAACATTTCTCCGTTTTCGATGGCTTGTGCTATAAAGCTTAAAGCCGTTTCAAAAGTCAGTCTGCAAAACGTATGTTGTGCATGGAGTAGTGGAAGCCACGTTCGGGTATCCATTCCGATCACCTTATCGAGTTCAAATTTTTTATAAATTTTCCGAACATTAATCACATAAGGACAATCGTGCGGCTCATTTTCAAATACTATATATCTCAGATTGAGAATATTATGAGGACAAAAGAGACTTTTAAGCCATTCTGCCGGCATTTTTCTGTCTAATAAAGTCAATATACCCATACCAATATGAGATATATAATTGCAAATCGGAGAAAACGAAAAATCATCAAATATTGCTTTGAAACTCTTTCCGTGATTAATCACGGTAGTCTCTTTAGCGTGGTAAACGGCTCTACATATGACATCTTCCAATAATAGCTGCCCAGGCCATTGGAAGTCAAACTTAGTGCTTAAATCTAGCAAGGCTTGTAAAACTTTGGATGTTAGCTCGTCGGTGAGGTTTATGTCATGGCAAAATGTCGGATTATTTTCAGAATGTACATACATATATGTGTAATTCGGTAATTTTAAAACGTATTCTTCAAACATCGGAGGCATTGGAGGAATTATTGCATTCATAATTAGCAAGCATTTCTTAATAATTGACTCAATATTTGAACCATCAAATTGCATAAGACATTTTCTCATTGCTTCGCCCAAACCAAGCTCTAACCATTTTTCAAAAGAAACATCTCCGAAAATCTTCTCCAAACTTTCCAAAGGTTCCAACTCCCATGAGTTAATGTTTCTAAGCATGGCTATAAGATCCATTCTTTAGGCTATTAAGATTTGGGAAAAACCTGTAATTTAAAGTGTAGCTATCTTGAACGAAGGTGCGCTTAAGAAAATATAACACTTATTAGACTTTCATCAAACCAAGGAGCAAAGATAGGAAATAGCGATTATTCTCAAGTTTATTAAGTTTTCAAAAAAAAAAAAAATTATTAATTAAGGTAATAAAATAAATTATTTGTAAAACTAAGTTTTAATTCCATTAAATTAAAATTATTAAACATTATAACTTCAGAAAATCAATCCACTGCTATAATTATACGTATTGGCTGCATTTCGATAAATTGGTCTTAATCAATAGTTACAAAAAAGGATTGTTGTCTGTGCGTATTCCCCTTATTCTTAGTGACGTCTCTGTCCAGCGTTAGAAATATCCAAACGTAAACTAAAGAAAACATGCTGGACATCTGGGATAAATCTCATCAGAACCGCTCGTCTTACTTGCCAACTTAACGCACATATTACCGCTGCATGGCGCTCGTTTCTGTCCAAAGTAATAGTAGTAATAATAATAACATAATAATGATGCAATAATAATTACACATTTTTCTTTCTTCTTCATCGAGGAATAAATTCTGAGCGCTACAACTGCTCTCAGCGATTCACTCAAGAACTCTCTGAAGAATGTGAGCAGTGCCCAGCAAGAAGATCTTCTGAATCTCCGAAATCTTTTTTAGTTCTAGTTATTATTATTATTTGTATCATCATCATTATTATTTATTAGTTATCAACAATCAATTATAACTAGGTAGAAACAATTTTATGATATTTTTATATAAAGAAAACATTTTATTGGAAAAATCTCTGCCCATGGAAGGCACAAGTAAAAAGACATTTATTTAAATTCACAAGAATGTAAATCCCGTCGGAGTTTTCGTAGCTGGGGTGTCCGTGGTGGATATTGACTCTGGAATCAACGGTCAAGTTAATTGTACCGTCATCGATAGGACGTTTTTCCTCGTCGGTAAATATCCGACAGAATATCAGCTGGAAGTTGCTACAACTGGACATGGAGAAGGTGGAAGTTTACGACGTCGTCCTCGGATGTCAGGACGGAGTTGTCGAGAATCGGCAAGAAAAGTCTCCAAGTACTGGTCAACGATGCCAACGACAACTGATCTCTTCAAGGATGAAAATGAGAAACAGAAGATGTTGGCTGTTGTTGAAAAAATTGAAAGCAGGAAATGTATTGTGAAATTTTGTTAAAATTCTAACATCTTGTATCTGCAGAAATATATTTCAATTTATGGTGCGTTTATGACAATTTAAAGTGATTGTTTTGATACTGAGAGTATTTGGCATTATTAATTTGTCTCTCACATCACAGAATGGATGGAACAATTTAAATTATTTCACTTATAATTATAAAAAAAATTTGATACTTAGATGGCGCCAAAATTAATAGAGACTCCTTTGACACTTGTCTGGATTCATGAATAGGTGTTCATTGAATAGGTGTGTCTTCATTAGACTTAGACAATTGAGCATTGTACATCTTCCAAGCCATTTGAGCACTTTCAACAAACTTGACCTTCCATAATTAGTTTGAGGACCCCGGGTTATTACAATATAATTGCATAATAATAATTAATTCCCTTAATTACGAATGCATCATAATTATTCAAAATCTAAAACTGCTTCAAAAAGCCTTGGATGACATCTGGTCTGTTAAAGTCTTGCAGGGAAAAGAACATATTATACAAAAAATTTCTTTCCAACCCATCTGATGATAACAAATCGAAATTCACCTGTTACAGAAACAAATTTAAAAGAATCAAAGAGGCAGCAATTGTTCGGTTCTACTCTGACAAATTCAGCTTATATGAGAAAAACTGCAAAAAAACGTGGAACTTGATAAATCATCTAATGTGCAGAACGAGTTACCATCCATCTCCAAACACATTTTGCGGCGTTGATGGTGGATTATTAAAGTCTCCCATTGAAATAGCAAATTCTTTCAATGCATTTTTCTCAAACATTGGCAACGAACTAGCCAAGAAAATCGTACCTAATGATTTAGATTTTCGGAAGTACCTGGGAAACTCGTCCTCACAATCAATCTTCTTGACGAGTGTCACTCCGGAAGAGATTGCCATAATATCAAAAACTTTAAAAACTTCTCACAGCACTGGTTATGACGACATTGATCCAGCGTTAGCAAATATTTCCATACCCATGATAGCTGACATTCTAGCTCAATTAATCAATTGCTCATTCAGCTCAGGTGTTTTCCCAGATTCACTAAAAGTTGCCAAAGTTATTCCCCTGCATAAAACTGATTCCAAGGACAATATCACTAACTACAGACCAATTTCAATCTTGCCATACTTCTCTAAGTTCTTTGAAAAGGCAATCTTCAATAGAACTACATCATTTCTTAATAAATACTCAATCATCAAAGATGGTCAATTCGGATTTCGACAGAATCACTCAACTTACATGCCTATATCTCTTATCCACTCAAAAATATCTTATAAATTGGAGCAAGGCCAATCAACTATCGGGGTATTTCTGGACTTGGCAAAAGCTTTTGACACGGTCAACCATAAAATCCTGTTGGAGAAACTTCATCATTACGGCATCCGGGATAATAATAATAATAATAATAATAATAATAATAATAATAATAATAATAATAATAATAATAATAATAATAATAATAATAATAATAATAATAAGTCATTTATATAGCGCCGAACGCGTAAGCTACAGAGGCGCTGTACCGGTCAGATTCATGCGAGCAAGTGCAACAATTTCAAGAATCAAGACGCCTAAAAAAGAGAGTCTTGAGTCTCTTCTTAAAGTCGGCGGTTGACATTTCGGATCTTAACAGGGGTGGCAGACTGTTCCATACAGATGGAGCGGCGAATCTGAATGAGCCAGCCTGGAATCTGGTATTTGGAATGGGGATGTTAAGGAAGTTAGAGGATGCCACTCTCAGACTTCTTGAGTGCAGGTGTGGTGAGAGCATCTCCGCCAAATAAGGTGGTGTCCGAGTGCTTAGGGCTTTATGCGCAACTAAGGCGATTTTGAAGTTCACCCTATCTCTTACTGGAAGCCAGTGTAGCAGTCTCATGGCGTCGGCCGAGTCAGCTCCTCTACCCAGTACCAGACATGCCGCCTTGTCTTGAATTTTCTGTAGTTTCCGGAAGGAAGCCGAGGGTAGCTGATGAAGCAAGGCGTTACAGTAGTCGAGCCTTGACAGGATGAGGCATCGACAGAGTGTCGCAGAGATGTCAGGTGTTAGGAGGTGCCTGATATGGCGGAGAGCCGACAGGTGGTAGTTACATGACCTGATGACAGAAGAGGTGTGTTCAGCCAGGCGGAGGCTGTTGTCAAGGGTAACTCCGAGGAGTCTGATGTTGCTCTTCAAGGGTATTGTTTCGTCGGCTAGACTGACGGTGCTCAGACCCAGCTTCGATATGCTCTGGGGGGTTCCCAGAAGCATGGCCTCGAACTTGGAGGGATTTAGTTGAAGCTGGTTGGCCATGTGCCACTCTTGGATCATTCTGATGCATTCATCAGCTCTGCGGAGATCCCCGGCCGTGTTCGATAAGGAGACGGGTATATGGATGCTGGTGTCATCCGCATACATATGATAGCTAAAGCCAAAGCTAGAGATCAAGTCACCGACTGGAGAGGTATAGGCCGTGAAGAGGATAGGTCCGAGGACCGAGCCCTGAGGAACGCCAACGTCAATGGTGACAAGGTCGGAGGAACTATCGCCGAGTTTGACAAATTGCTTCCTACATCCGAGGTAGGATTTAAGCCATGTCAGTGCTGAGCCTCTGATGGCAAATTCAGCATCAAGGCGCTGGGCAAGGATGCTGTGATCGACAGTATCAAAGGCAGCCGACAGATCGAGTGCAATCAGCATGGTACAACCGTCTTTACCAGCCGAAGTGACACCGTCAATCGTATGAAGGAGAGCCGTTTCAGTGGAGTGGTCCTTTCGATATGCAGATTGAAAGTTTGGGAAGTTAGAATTGGAGAGGAGGTGGGGCCGAATGCGATGTAGTACAAGTCTCTCGATAATCTTGGAGAAAGTAGTGAGGTTGGATATAGGTCTATAATTTGCAGGAATGAGTGGGTCAAGTCCAGGTTTTTTGAGTAGAGGAAGTATTTGAGCTATCTTGTGGGGGGAAGGGAAAATGCAGTTTGTGAAGGAAAGGTTAGCAAGTTTGGTTATAAGCATCGAGAAAATTAGAGGAAAGCGCTTGATGACCGGAGTGGCCACCGTGTCCAAAGGAGATGATTTATTTGGGAGAGACGAAATCAGCCTCAACACCTCCTCAGGGTTGACTGGAGTAAAAGAGTTTAACACAGGTCCCAGATGAGGTCGGAAAGCAGAAAGGAAAGGATTTGTGCTAGTGAGGGCAGATGATATCGCGGACCGAATCCTGGCGATTTTGTCACCGAAAAATGTGCTGAACTGTGCGGCCATTTGTTGGCATTCCTCCGATGAATGGCTGTGTGAGGGATTTGAGTGGAGTATCTTGTTTAGGTTTCGCCAGAAGAGTAGACGGGGGTTGGCCGAAGTGTTCTCTAGTGAGGTTCTAAGGTGGTCAGCGCGAGACTGTAACACCGCCTAAATGCTTGCTTTGGTTCCAGGGTTATTTATGTGGTCGAACCCAACAAGTCTTCTTCGGCAACACCCTTTCCTCCATGCTGCCAATCTCTCTAGGTGTGCCGCAAGGCTCTATCTTGGGACCACTGCTGTTTATAATCTACGTCAATGACATGTGTAATTCTTCTAACAGACTGGAATTCTTGTTGTTTGCTGATGACACAAATGTGTTTTTATCGGACCAGGATATCGACAGGCTATATGTCACCATGAACGCTGAACTGCAAAATGTCACAAACTGGTGCAGAGCCAACATTCTATCTCTCAACGTTAAGAAGACTGTCTACATGCTGTTCCATAAAGCAAGAAGGAAACTGGTCCTGGAAAATTATAACATTCTTATCGGCGACATTACTCTTTCTCGTGTAGACACCTGTAAATTTCTAGGCATTTATATTGATCACCACCTCACATTCAAACATCATATCCAATATCTTACTATAAAGATTTCAAAAAATATCGGAATTATTTCACGTATCCGTCGATATATAACTTCTACTATTGCCATCTCTTTGTACTACTCATTTATATTTCCATACTTGAACTACTGCAACATCATCTGGGCATCAAACTACTCATCTTATCTATGTACTCTGCTTAATCTTCAAAAGAGATACTTACGCATAGCCCTACGCCTGCCCTACACTGCCCACACTGAACCCACTTTTAGAAAATTCAAAATTCTCAAAGTCCATCGAATAAATTATTTCCAGGCTGGTATTTGTATGTTCAGGCACGACCATAATATGCTCCCACAGTCTTTCCATAAACTCATTTCAGCACCTCCAACCTCACATCCCTACGATCTCAGACAAGCCCAAAAATACAAACCCCTCTTCTCAAAATCCAACACTTTTCTAAGATCTATTCAACGCTCAGGCCCCAACATATACAATAAAATTCCTAGTATTATAACTCAGCATTCCAGCTTATATGCCTTTAAACTTAACTTAAAAAATTTCATAATCAATTCACCACTCCACCAATAATCCTTTCAATATCCGACTTATTCTTGATATATTATTTATCTCATTTATTAAATAATTTATGTCGCTAACGGGTGGCCACCCAGCGGGATGCAAATCCCTTCTGGCCTACTGATGTTATATTAAGTTCATGTTTTTTTTTTCATTGAATAAAGAATGAATAGTTAAATTTAAAAAAAATCGTTATAATTAATTTTTACATCATAAATTTATTGTATGACATTGAAGGGCCGAGAGATGGTGATGATGACGATGACGACTTGAACCATCGCAAGAGAAATTATATCAATCAAAAAAATAGTTCCTGCCTTATTTTTGTCTCCTTGGGGCAAATTCTGATCGAACTTCAAAATCACTTTGTTGATTTTAGCATTTGTTTAAAAAATATTTCATTTCACGCTTCAATTAACTTTATTAACTTCTTGGGGGTCCATTGTATTAATTGCTATAAGTTCAATCATTTCAGGAAATACATTACTCATTTCAGCAGCAAATCGATCTTGACGATGGTAAATCAATATACTCTCATATTAATAACATATTAATATATATGCGATAAAGAAATAATTAGACAATACGTAGAACATTTAGTGTATCGATTAAAAAAATAAATTGATTAAATAAATGTTTTTGTAAAATGAAAGCGAAACTTTAATAAAAAACTTTGCATTTAAAATCAACCAATTCTTAGGTCGATCGTTCTAAATATTTTGGACGTCTTTAATTATTTAAAAAAAAATAATTTATTTAAATAAAAGTTACTTAATAATTATTTATTAATTATAAGCAATCAATTAGTTGTAATTGTAATTCAAATTAACGTATGTAATGTGTTGCAACATGTAATCATTCTTTTTTACATTTAATAAATAATTAAATGAAATATATATATATGCTTCTCGAAGGAGCACGTCACGGAGCATGTCACGAGTCGGATATTTCTTTTTGGAACGTTGCTTGTTTCTTATGAATATTCATATATTGATATTTTGTGATTTTAAAATAGGTCGGCCAAATAAAGATATTTCAGTAAAAAAGATTTCGCCTCAAAACGTTGAATCGACTGAAGATCCGGAGGAGGAGTTGACGGAGGACTGGAAGTTGAAAATGTGGCTCGTCATTGGAGCCACCATTTTGCTTCTGTGGGTGGTCGTGTTGTTCATGTTCTGCTACAGAGTTAAAAGTTCAAGTCAAGAGTTCACCGTCTGCTTAAGAGGTAAATTCAACTGTTGTCAAATTATATTAAATGTACTAATAAATTATATTAATAAACTAATAAATTATATTAATCAACAATTAACATAATTTGTTAAATGCAAGGGATAAAAACCTTCTTTCAGGAACTCTGAATTCTGGCTTCAAGGACAGGAAGAATTTCCAAAAGACCTCGGAGAACGAAGAGAAGAAAACGAAAGCAGCTCAATGGGGGGACAAGTTTGACTCTGGGATCTGCTCGAAATGCAGTCGACTCAATTCCTTCCACGACAACGCGTCCCTGGAGAGGTGTCGCACGTGCAGCGACCATTGCCCGGAGTGTTTCAGTTTCGATTTCCAGTTGAAATTTCATCCTCCGAGCGACGACGGCATATCCGTGAATAGTCGGGAATTCAAGGAGAGGATTGAAACCATGAACCTGGAATCGATTCAGTTGTGACAGTTTCGGACGTCTTATGTTCTTTTGTTTTTAGTTTTCTTTTGCAATTGTTTTTTTTTTTTTTGAAATTTACAGTTAAATGTAAAATATTCTCTTGTTATGTCTTTGAACGTCAACGTCGTCGGTTTATTAATTCTATTTTATTAAATTCTTTTTTAAATTTAAAATTTTTGTTTACTTTTTATCTTCAATCAAACACTTGACGAACGTCCTTTGATGTCAATCATTTGTTGCTCCCAGGGCGAACCGTTGATGAGGAAGGAATTAACTTGGGAATTGACTTATATTAACCTTCAATTTATTGTAATTATATTTACATTCAATATGTTTACATTCCTTTCCTTGTAATTACTTTATAATTTTGATGTTCAACTTCCGCTGTTTACGTTCGCATCTAATATAATTCCGATGAGTGTCATAATAAAATAATAATAATAATAATAACAACAACCACTGACGATGAGCCTCAGCGACTGATAATAATTTCCAATACTTCTAACAAGGACAGGGAGGTCATCATAAATACAACTTGAGAGCATAATTATGTTTAATTACGTTTGCATAATTACAAGAGATTCTTCACAAGTCAAGCAACTGTTGGACGTTAACTTGTCGTCCTGGTGTTTTCCCGCGCTATGAAGTCCAATTATCGTTCGAGTTTGCCTTTGCTTTGTCAATTTTCTTTTCACGAATTATTTTTTCAAAACTTTCTTCGAATTGAGTGCCGATGATAAACACGTGTTTGGTGATATTTCAAGGAATGATAAGGACCATCGGTGAACCATTTCATAGATGACGTGATCTGACTATCAAGTATATGGACATGTATAAATTATATAAAGGTCTAGAAGAGTGTCCAGCGCCCTAGCAATCCTCGACAGATTAAATCCAATTTAGTTTTTAATCATTTAAATTGTTTTTTAAGATTAAATTTTGACTAATATTATTCAATTTGAAGATTTGGGAATGGTTTGTGAAGTGATTACAATCATTTCAATGCTTTCCAAATGTTATTATTATTATTCATCATTTTAATTTATTATAATTCATTTATTTGTGACAATTCATTTTAGTTATAATATTTTTTTGTGGTAAAACTGTACATTTGAACCAATTTAATTCATTTTAAAGTAAATTTCATTTTATTACTTAAGCATAAAATTTTTAGCAATAATTCTCGTTCACAAAACTTAATAATAAATATTATTTAATTATAATAACAAATAATTAATGTATTCATTTACATCATCAGTTTGCAATTGATTAAGTTAAAAAAATGAAAAGGTCGTTAAGAAATTAATTAATTGTAGTTTTGTTTATTTACGCCACGATACTTGCGCCTTATATCTCACCAACTGGATCCTCAGAGGAATTACTCCGCCTTCAAACGTTTCGACCACGAAACTCCTGAAGTTTTAGGGTGGTGGTGGTTGGGTCGCATTCCCCGACTAGATGGAAGTCCCTGTTTCCTATCATTTCTTTTCTATGGTTTCTTTGTATGGCTATAGTTTCATTGGCTTTTTATTATTTTCGGTCGTTGCTGACTGGACTTCGGCAACTCAGAACGCTCTCTTTCTCTTTGATTGTGTTCTGCAATCATTGACTCGATTCTTGTCGCATCCTTTGTTCATTTCCTTCTATACAAACCAATGCAGTTGAGAAAGGCCTAAGTCGAATCAAGTTCAACTCGACTCTGCTCCTAGCGCCAACTTCTTTGAGGAAGGGGTTCACTATGTACGTTTTCGTCTCCTGATCCATCGACAGATATGCATACTTGTCTGCTTTGAGCGCATTGCTGTATTCCACCCTGCCCTTCCACGAGATCCTCAACTCTATCATCAGAAGGTGACATCCATCGACGGTGACAGGACGTTGAGGTCTTTCGCCACTCTCTTTTATCACCTGGGAATGGTTCTTCATCCCTTCTAAGAGGGGCGTTGACGCTTCAGTAGTTTGCCTCTACAAGGATGTTTCTCTCATTGGTGTTTGACATTTTTCTTATAGATACACCATCGGAAATGTATCGACCTTTCTATAAGAAAGAATATAATTTTCTCGTTAACTTAGAATAACTTAAGAATATTTTCCACTTCATCCGACCTTGTATTTACTATTACACGATCTTAAATGCATTGATAAGTAAATTTATATAGCACCTTTTCCCACCGGCTTTTTGTGGCAGTATTAAGCTTGCGAACGCATTACGACTGTTGCCGTAACGATATCCTAGGAAGTAAATTTGAAACAGTGCTCTGAATTAAAAATAATTTTTTAATAAATGATATAAAAAAAGACGTTCATTATTTTAACAGGTTTAAAATTCAAGTTTAGAAATTCGAGTTTCTTGAGGTGCAAGCAATTTTGATTACCATGTATAAATGATTTCTAAAAGCATTTAAACGTTTACCCTTTTTATAATAATAGTATTTAAAATTATTATGATAATTATAATAGCAGTAATACTCACGGTGAATGTAAAGATCATAATTTCTGTTGCCTTTAATGAGATAACGAAAGGTTAGGACAAGTTTAGGTGAACTGCATGCCAATAAATTGCTTGCACTTGCCAAGAGCATATATTTTGCTGGATGGGTCACAAACCTAATGTTCCCAAATTTATAATGATCATCATCATCATATTTTTCAATAATATGAGAAAAAATATTATAATATGGTAATATTTATGTTATAAGTAATGTTATAAAATAAAATTATTATGTTATTATAAATATTGTGATTAAAACCATTTCAGGTCCTGAATAGGATTTGTTGGGACAGAACAAAGTTGTTGTAATGAATTTGTTGTTGTTGTTTTTCTAATTATGTTGTTGTCGTCGTTGTAATTTGGTAGCCAAAGGTCTTGTGGGGGTCATTAACCTTTTGCCAATTCCAATAGTTTTCCAGGATTTCTTTATTTTTCTTCATCGACGTCGTCGTCGTCATCGTTTATTTATTGAGTTTCGTTTTACGAAATTGTTCTTCCATTCTTTAGTGCTTAATTAATGCCGACCTCAGTGATTTATGGACCTTCCCGAATATCTTCCCTAATTTTTTAATTTTTTTATGTTAAAAACCGTAAATGAGGTTTAAATACTTAAACCTAACCCTAACCCTAACTGGAAACTACTGGTGATTCCGTAGTTCTCAACTTAATAATGTTCAATTGTTCAGAAATGTATTTTATTTTCATTGCTTAATTTCCCGAATTTAAATTTAATTGGCAAAGCAAAGCTTGAAATGGCATAACATTATGTTTAAAACATCACCAGGCATGTTATCGAATGACCTTTATAGATTTATTAATATCAATTTCAGCGCAATATTTTATTAAAAAAAAAAACATAATATTGATTATTTTAACATCATCTCACAGAAAATGTTCAGAAGATAAACAAACATTTTAAAATTACAAAATTTTAAATTTAAATTTAAAAATAAAAAATATCGGCACAAAAACATCTCTTAAATTAAAGTCCACCGTCCTTATAAAAAGTAATTTATTTATGAACCCTTCGCACTTCTTCCGACACACCCATGAATTCAGTCCATCCTTTACCATTTAAACATTTTTCAAAAGCATGTTATTTACCAAGGCTATACTCCAATATTCCATTATCTATTAAATCACAAATACAAACAGGACCATTTGCATTGATGTACATGTTGTTTATCCGTTAAATTGTCCCTCATCCGCGGTATTTCTATTTAAAAGCTTTGTTCTTTGTTTTTTTGCTTTTGCTTCTTGACAGGGTTAGGGTCAGAATTGGATTTTAATTTTCAATTTGCATGATGTACGTCTTGAAGAATTCACTTAATGTAGAGCATCGACATTACATTTGCAACAAGTACAACTTTGATATTCAAAGTTTATTTATTGCTCTCGTGAATTTCAAACTAGTGATGTTTTAATCATTAGAGGTTATCAACAATTTAACGAATAATTTTCCATTTATCTCATGCCATAAAACCACAAATTATAAAGGGTTGGTATATTTCTATTTATTTTTAGAAGTGAATGTACTAGACGATTTTTCTTATAATCCTAAAATTTTCTTAATTATATAGTTTTAGAATTAAATTTATTAATTTATTTTTATATAAAACGTTTTTGCGATTATGTTTGAAATTAAATATTTTTTATATGTTGAAATTATTTTAATTTTGGGATAGGTTTATTATTATTTACATGAATGTCTGATTTCAGATTTCATAATGCGATCACCCCGGTATAGAAAAAAAGACAAAAGACCACGAATCCGCTCCCAGCTGGTCAGCAAATTTGCCAAAATAAATTATATATCGTTATTTCGCATTGATTCAAGATATATATTAAATGAGTTAAATTTGTTAGTCTCCAAGTCATCTTTTAAAACAACAATTTAAACTTGATGAAAATCATTAGTTTGGAAGTCCACGGGATTAACCTGAATGAGAGAGTAGCAGCATCCTCATTCCTCCCGTGTAAAAAGGGTTACATTCCACGCATTAATGGATTATTTCGGTTACGACCCTTACTTATTTACTTGAATGTCTGATTTCAGATTTCATAATGGATAATTTCCGTATTATTCCGGTTACGACAACTTCAGATACCCACCCTCGAATTGTTCTCTTTCTTTATTTTGGATTTGTTTCCTTTTGATTAACCAGTTCAAACAAATGAAAAAATGAATAGCGAAGCCTATTAAGGTTTATTAAAGATTTAATTCAGAAAGTTGAATTTAGAACGAGAAATCATCTCAGCTGAAACGATCCGCATGCTTCGTGGATGGCGAAAGAAATCTTTTTCTCGGTTATCTTAAGACTGCTGTAATCAGGCAAGTGTAACTTATTCACATTAGTTGCAGCCGTAGGCAAAGAAGAATCGGCATCATCGCATTTTAGGGTTGAAATCGTGAGTGGAGGCTCCAATTTAGCCAATCCTCCGAACGGCAAACCGCTCAGACCTGTCGTAAATAATAAGAACAGTCTTTGTTCTTTGATATCAAAGGATGCCAGACATTCGAAAAGAAATTGAACAGATTGCGAATCTTGATATGCACAATATTTCCTCAGATCCTCTGAGGTCCATTTTTTAAATTGTTCGCAGCATATTAAATTCTTCAACTCCTCTGGCTCATAATATTGTCTGATAGGCAATAACTCGTCAAATCCACGTCTGATGGCCGCAATTTCACGTGAACGGCAATTATCTAAGTAGAGACATAGTTCCTGAAGATACCAATCAAGTTTGAGAGGAGTAAGCAAGATATTGCGTCCATCTTTAACAAATTCCTCACCTGTATCTGGAACGATGAAATGTATGCACAAGTCATCGAAAGAGCTTCCATCATCAAAGGTTAAATTGTTAATTATTTCATCCTGTTTAGTTTTTGATAGACCAACTTCAGATCGGATGGCATCTATTTTCGCTTTGACCGGAAGCAGTTGTTTGAATAAAGATTTAAGCATAGGGAAAGAATGTACTATTTCGTAGTATTTTATGCTCATGGGATGGCAGCTTTCCTTTGTCTCCAATGATTGAAAAACTTCGTCTCTAATTGGGATGTCAAGCAAATATTTATCCATGAGTACCTTAGCAAAGATGTTCCCCAACATTTTTAAATTTTCAATGTTCCCATTAATTTTGGGGGCGAAACCGTTGGGTGAATATGTGTACTTCATTTTACTACCTGCTACTTTTACAGGCTCTCCTTGCCAAATATCTAAAAGATGTAGTTGCAGTTCTTGAGAAAGAATGGAATAAACTTCTTTGTTTACTCCTTCTCCCACTCCATCTTCACCTTCGAAAATGAAATTCCAACGGCTACGTAAGTTTTCCTTACATAAAGTACGAATACATCCTAAGACATTGGTTCTCATTATTTTAAATGTCTCTGGCTGTAAATGTCTCTGATTGTAAATTAAATCTCTCCTCAATAGAGGTGGAATGAAATTAAAGAAAACGTCTGTGTAACCAGCACCCAAAAAACGAAACCCATCTGTTTTCAAAATATATTGATATAATCCATATACATGAAATATCTGATTGTTTAATAACTTGCGTTCTTCAAAAATATCAAACCAATGATGCCAACTTCTGTTCAATACTTTTAGATAATGCAATAACCTGGCTGTTGTTTCGAGATTATTTTTAAAGATTTTAATAGTGCCTTGCGGATATTTGTCATGAATTATGCTAATTCTTTTAAGAATATTACTTGAAAAATAACGGAAAGTTTCTGCAATCAGTTTAACAAGTTTCTCATATAAGTCGGTACTGAATAAGTAATTGCCCTTAGTGTCTCTTTTAAACTTAAGGAAAACAGTGAGGAATGTTTTGATAATGTACGAGGGCTGTCCAAGTTGTTTAGGCTCTATTAAAACAGATTTAAGGTTTTCCAAAACTTCAGTCTGAATTAAATGTTGAACGGACATTTCTCCGTTTTCCATGGCTTGTGCTATAAACTTTAAAGAAGTTTCAAAAGTCAGTCTGGAAAACGAATTTTGTACATGGAGTAGTGGAAGCCACGTTCGGGTATCCATTCCGATCACCTTATCGAGTTCAAATTTTGTATAAATTTTCTGAACATTAATCACATAAGGACAATCGTGCTGCTCATTTTCAAATACTATATATCTCAGGTTGAGAATATTATGAGGACAAAAGAGACTTTTAAGCCATTCTGCCGGCATTTTTCTGTCTAATAAAGTCAATAGACCCATACCAATATGACATACATCATTGCAAATCGGAGAAAACGCAAAATCATCGAATATTGCTTTGAAACTCTTTCCGTGATTAATCACGGTAGTCTCTTTAGCGTGGTAAACGGCTCTAAATATGACATCTTCCAACAATGGCAATCGGAAGTTAATCTTAGTGCTTAAATCTAGCAAGGCTTGTAAAACTTTGGATGTTAGCTCGTCGATGAGGTTTATGTCATGGCAAAATGTCGGATTATTTTCAGAATATCTTTTTATCGATGTGCTTTTCGGTAATTTTATAACGTATTCTTCAAACATCGGAGGCATTGGAGGAATAATTGCATCCATAATTAGCGAGCATCTCCTGATAAATAACTCATTATCTGAACCATCAGATTGCATAAGACATTTTCTCATTGCTTCGCCCAAACCAAGCTCTAACCATTTTTCAAAAGAAACATCTCCGAAAATCTTCTTCAAACTTTCCAAAGGTTTAAACTCCCATGATCTAAGGTTTCTAAGCATGGCCACAAGATCCATTCTTTAGGCTATTAAGATTTAGGAAAAACCTGTGATTTAAAGTGTAGCTATCTTGAACGAAGGTGCGCTTAAGAAAATATAACACTTATTAGACTTTCATCAAACCAAGGAGCAAAGATAGGAAATAGCGATTATTCTCAAGTTTATTAAGTTTTCAAAAAAAAAATTTATTAATTAAGGTAATAAAATAAAATATTTGTAAAACTAAGTTTTAATTCCATTAAATTAAAATTATTAAACATTATAACTTCAGAAAATCAATCCACTGCTATAATTATACGTATTGGCTGCATTTCGATAAATTGGTCTTAATCAATAGTTACAAAAAAGGATTGTTGTCTGTGCGTATTCCCCTTATTCTTAGTGACGTCTCTGTCCAGCGTTAGAAATATCCAAACGTAAACTGAAGAAAACATGCTGGACATCTGGGATAAATCTCATCAGAACCGCTCGTCTTACTTGCCAACTTAACGCACATATTACCGCTGCATGGCGCTCGTTTCTGTCCAAAGTAATAGTAGTAATAATAATAACATAATAATGATGCAATAATAATTACACATTTTTCTTTCTTCTTCATCGAGGAATAAATTCTGAGCGCTACAACTGCTCTCAGCGATTCACTCAAGAACTCTCTGAAGAATGTGAGCAGTGCTCAGCAAGAAGATCTTCTGAATCTCCGAAATCTTTTTTAGTTCTAGTTATTATTATTATTTGTATCATCATCATTATTATTTATTAGTTATCAACAATCAATTATAACTAGGTAGAAACAATTTTATGATATTTTTATATAAAGAAAACATTTTATTGGAAAAATCTCTGCCCATGGAAGGCACAAGTAAAAAGACATTTATTTAAATTCACAAGAATGTAAATCCCGTCGGAGTTTTCGTAGCTGGGGTGTCCGTGGTGGATATTGACTCTGGAATCAACGGTCAAGTTAATTGTACCGTCATCGATAGGACGTTTTTCCTCGTCGGTAAATATCCGACAGAATATCAGCTGGAAGTTGCTACAACTGGACATGGAGAAGGTGGAAGTTTACGACGTCGTCCTCGGATGTCAGGACGGAGTTGTCGAGAATCGGCAAGAAAAGTCTCCAAGTACTGGTCAACGATGCCAACGACAACTGATCTCTTCAAGGATGAAAATGAGAAACAGAAGATGTTGGCTGTTGTTGAAAAAATTGAAAGCAGGAAATGTATTGTGAAATTTTGTTAAAATTCTAACATCTTGTATCTGCAGAAATATATTTCAATTTATGGTGCGTTTATGACAATTTAAAGTGATTGTTTTGATACTGAGAGTATTTGGCATTATTAATTTGTATCTCACATCACAGAATGGATGGAACAATTTAAATTATTTCACTTATAATTATAAAAAAAATTTGATACTTAGATGGCGCCAAAATTAATAGAGACTCCTTTGACACTTGTCTGGATTCATGAATAGGTGTTCATTGAATAGGTGTGTCTTCATTAGACTTAGACAATTGAGCATTGTACATCTTCCAAGCCATTTGAGCACTTTCAACAAACTTGACCTTCCATAATTAGTTTGAGGACCCCGGGTTATTACAATATAATTGCATAATAATAATTAATTCCCTTAATTACGAATGCATCATAATTATTCAAAATCTAAAACTGCTTCAAAAAGCCTTGGATGACATCTGGTCTGTTAAAGTCTTGCAGGGAAAAGAACATATTATACAAAAAATTTCTTTCCAACCCATCTGATGATAACAAATCGAAATTCACCTGTTACAGAAACAAATTTAAAAGAATCAAAGAGGCAGCAATTGTTCGGTTCTACTCTGACAAATTCAGCTTATATGAGAAAAACTGCAAAAAAACGTGGAACTTGATAAATCATCTAATGTGCAGAACGAGTTACCATCCATCTCCAAACACATTTTGCGGCGTTGATGGTGGATTATTAAAGTCTCCCATTGAAATAGCAAATTCTTTCAATGCATTTTTCTCAAACATTGGCAACGAACTAGCCAAGAAAATCGTACCTAATGATTTAGATTTTCGGAAGTACCTGGGAAACTCGTCCTCACAATCAATCTTCTTGACGAGTGTCACTCCGGAAGAGATTGCCATAATATCAAAAACTTTAAAAACTTCTCACAGCACTGGTTATGACGACATTGATCCAGCGTTAGCAAATATTTCCATACCCATGATAGCTGACATTCTAGCTCAATTAATCAATTGCTCATTCAGCTCAGGTGTTTTCCCAGATTCACTAAAAGTTGCCAAAGTTATTCCCCTGCATAAAACTGATTCCAAGGACAATATCACTAACTACAGACCAATTTCAATCTTGCCATACTTCTCTAAGTTCTTTGAAAAGGCAATCTTCAATAGAACTACATCATTTCTTAATAAATACTCAATCATCAAAGATGGTCAATTCGGATTTCGACAGAATCACTCAACTTACATGCCTATATCTCTTATCCACTCAAAAATATCTTATAAATTGGAGCAAGGCCAATCAACTATCGGGGTATTTCTGGACTTGGCAAAAGCTTTTGACACGGTCAACCATAAAATCCTGTTGGAGAAACTTCATCATTACGGCATCCGGGATAATAATAATAATAATAATAATAATAATAATAATAATAATAATAATAATAATAATAATAATAATAATAATAATAATAATAATAATAATAAGTCATTTATATAGCGCCGAACGCGTAAGCTACAGAGGCGCTGTACCGGTCAGATTCATGCGAGCAAGTGCAACAATTTCAAGAATCAAGACGCCTAAAAAAGAGAGTCTTGAGTCTCTTCTTAAAGTCGGCGGTTGACATTTCGGATCTTAACAGGGGTGGCAGACTGTTCCATACAGATGGAGCGGCGAATCTGAATGAGCCAGCCTGGAATCTGGTATTTGGAATGGGGATGTTAAGGAAGTTAGAGGATGCCACTCTCAGACTTCTTGAGTGCAGGTGTGGTGAGAGCATCTCCGCCAAATAAGGTGGTGTCCGAGTGCTTAGGGCTTTATGCGCAACTAAGGCGATTTTGAAGTTCACCCTATCTCTTACTGGAAGCCAGTGTAGCAGTCTCATGGCGTCGGCCGAGTCAGCTCCTCTACCCAGTACCAGACATGCCGCCTTGTCTTGAATTTTCTGTAGTTTCCGGAAGGAAGCCGAGGGTAGCTGATGAAGCAAGGCGTTACAGTAGTCGAGCCTTGACAGGATGAGGCATCGACAGAGTGTCGCAGAGATGTCAGGTGTTAGGAGGTGCCTGATATGGCGGAGAGCCGACAGGTGGTAGTTACATGACCTGATGACAGAAGAGGTGTGTTCAGCCAGGCGGAGGCTGTTGTCAAGGGTAACTCCGAGGAGTCTGATGTTGCTCTTCAAGGGTATTGTTTCGTCGGCTAGACTGACGGTGCTCAGACCCAGCTTCGATATGCTCTGGGGGGTTCCCAGAAGCATGGCCTCGAACTTGGAGGGATTTAGTTGAAGCTGGTTGGCCATGTGCCACTCTTGGATCATTCTGATGCATTCATCAGCTCTGCGGAGATCCCCGGCCGTGTTCGATAAGGAGACGGGTATATGGATGCTGGTGTCATCCGCATACATATGATAGCTAAAGCCAAAGCTAGAGATCAAGTCACCGACTGGAGAGGTATAGGCCGTGAAGAGGATAGGTCCGAGGACCGAGCCCTGAGGAACGCCAACGTCAATGGTGACAAGGTCGGAGGAACTATCGCCGAGTTTGACAAATTGCTTCCTACATCCGAGGTAGGATTTAAGCCATGTCAGTGCTGAGCCTCTGATGGCAAATTCAGCATCAAGGCGCTGGGCAAGGATGCTGTGATCGACAGTATCAAAGGCAGCCGACAGATCGAGTGCAATCAGCATGGTACAACCGTCTTTACCAGCCGAAGTGACACCGTCAATCGTATGAAGGAGAGCCGTTTCAGTGGAGTGGTCCTTTCGATATGCAGATTGAAAGTTTGGGAAGTTAGAATTGGAGAGGAGGTGGGGCCGAATGCGACGTAGTACAAGTCTCTCGATAATCTTGGAGAAAGTAGTGAGGTTGGATATAGGTCTATAATTTGCAGGAATGAGTGGGTCAAGTCCAGGTTTTTTGAGTAGAGGAAGTATTTGAGCTATCTTGTGGGGGGAAGGGAAAATGCAGTTTGTGAAGGAAAGGTTAGCAAGTTTGGTTATAAGCTTCGAGAAAATTAGAGGAAAGCGCTTGATGACCGGAGTGGCCACCGTGTCCAAAGGAGATGATTTATTTGGGAGAGACGAAATCAGCCTCAACACCTCCTCAGGGTTGACTGGAGTAAAAGAGTTTAACACAGGTCCCAGATGAGGTCGGAAAGCAGAAAGGAAAGGATTTGTGCTAGTGAGGGCAGATGATATCGCGGACCGAATCCTGGCGATTTTGTCACCGAAAAATGTGCTGAACTGTGCGGCCATTTGTTGGCATTCCTCCGATGAATGGCTGTGTGAGGGATTTGAGTGGAGTATCTTGTTTAGGTTTCGCCAGAAGAGTAGACGGGGGTTGGCCGAAGTGTTCTCTAGTGAGGTTCTAAGGTGGTCAGCGCGAGACTGTAACACCGCCTAAATGCTTGCTTTGGTTCCAGGGTTATTTATGTGGTCGAACCCAACAAGTCTTCTTCGGCAACACCCTTTCCTCCATGCTGCCAATCTCTCTAGGTGTGCCGCAAGGCTCTATCTTGGGACCACTGCTGTTTATAATCTACGTCAATGACATGTGTAATTCTTCTAACAGACTGGAATTCTTGTTGTTTGCTGATGACACAAATGTGTTTTTATCGGACCAGGATATCGACAGGCTATATGTCACCATGAACGCTGAACTGCAAAATGTCACAAACTGGTGCAGAGCCAACATTCTATCTCTCAACGTTAAGAAGACTGTCTACATGCTGTTCCATAAAGCAAGAAGGAAACTGGTCCTGGAAAATTATAACATTCTTATCGGCGACATTACTCTTTCTCGTGTAGACACCTGTAAATTTCTAGGCATTTATATTGATCACCACCTCACATTCAAACATCATATCCAATATCTTACTATAAAGATTTCAAAAAATATCGGAATTATTTCACGTATCCGTCGATATATAACTTCTACTATTGCCATCTCTTTGTACTACTCATTTATATTTCCATACTTGAACTACTGCAACATCATCTGGGCATCAAACTACTCATCTTATCTATGTACTCTGCTTAATCTTCAAAAGAGATACTTACGCATAGCCCTACGCCTGCCCTACACTGCCCACACTGAACCCACTTTTAGAAAATTCAAAATTCTCAAAGTCCATCGAATAAATTATTTCCAGGCTGGTATTTGTATGTTCAGGCACGACCATAATATGCTCCCACAGTCTTTCCATAAACTCATTTCAGCACCTCCAACCTCACATCCCTACGATCTCAGACAAGCCCAAAAATACAAACCCCTCTTCTCAAAATCCAACACTTTTCTAAGATCTATTCAACGCTCAGGCCCCAACATATACAATAAAATTCCTAGTATTATAACTCAGCATTCCAGCTTATATGCCTTTAAACTTAACTTAAAAAATTTCATAATCAATTCACCACTCCACCAATAATCCTTTCAATATCCGACTTATTCTTGATATATTATTTATCTCATTTATTAAATAATTTATGTCGCTAACGGGTGGCCACCCAGCGGGATGCAAATCCCTTCTGGCCTACTGATGTTATATTAAGTTCATGTTTTTTTTTTCATTGAATAAAGAATGAATAGTTAAATTTAAAAAAAATCGTTATAATTAATTTTTACATCATAAATTTATTGTATGACATTGAAGGGCCGAGAGATGGTGATGATGACGATGACGACTTGAACCATCGCAAGAGAAATTATATCAATCAAAAAAATAGTTCCTGCCTTATTTTTGTCTCCTTGGGGCAAATTCTGATCGAACTTCAAAATCACTTTGTTGATTTTAGCATTTGTTTAAAAAATATTTCATTTCACGCTTCAATTAACTTTATTAACTTCTTGGGGGTCCATTGTATTAATTGCTATAAGTTCAATCATTTCAGGAAATACATTACTCATTTCAGCAGCAAATCGATCTTGACGATGGTAAATCAATATACTCTCATATTAATAACATATTAATATATATGCGATAAAGAAATAATTAGACAATACGTAGAACATTTAGTGTATCGATTAAAAAAATAAATTGATTAAATAAATGTTTTTGTAAAATGAAAGCGAAACTTTAATAAAAAACTTTGCATTTAAAATCAACCAATTCTTAGGTCGATCGTTCTAAATATTTTGGACGTCTTTAATTATTTAAAAAAAAATAATTTATTTAAATAAAAGTTACTTAATAATTATTTATTAATTATAAGCAATCAATTAGTTGTAATTGTAATTCAAATTAACGTATGTAATGTGTTGCAACATGTAATCATTCTTTTTTACATTTAATAAATAATTAAATGAAATATATATATATGCTTCTCGAAGGAGCACGTCACGGAGCATGTCACGAGTCGGATATTTCTTTTTGGAACGTTGCTTGTTTCTTATGAATATTCATATATTGATATTTTGTGATTTTAAAATAGGTCGGCCAAATAAGGATATTTCAGTAAAAAAGATTTCGCCTCAAAACGTTGAATCGACTGAAGATCCGGAGGAGGAGTTGACGGAGGACTGGAAGTTGAAAATGTGGCTCGTCATTGGAGCCACCATTTTGCTTCTGTGGGTGGTCGTGTTGTTCATGTTCTGCTACAGAGTTAAAAGTTCAAGTCAAGAGTTCACCGTCTGCTTAAGAGGTAAATTCAACTGTTGTCAAATTATATTAAATGTACTAATAAATTATATTAATAAACTAATAAATTATATTAATCAACAATTAACATAATTTGTTAAATGCAAGGGATAAAAACCTTCTTTCAGGAACTCTGAATTCTGGCTTCAAGGACAGGAAGAATTTCCAAAAGACCTCGGAGAACGAAGAGAAGAAAACGAAAGCAGCTCAATGGGGGGACAAGTTTGACTCTGGGATCTGCTCGAAATGCAGTCGACTCAATTCCTTCCACGACAACGCGTCCCTGGAGAGGTGTCGCACGTGCAGCGACCATTGCCCGGAGTGTTTCAGTTTCGATTTCCAGTTGAAATTTCATCCTCCGAGCGACGACGGCATATCCGTGAATAGTCGGGAATTCAAGGAGAGGATTGAAACCATGAACCTGGAATCGATTCAGTTGTGACAGTTTCGGACGTCTTATGTTCTTTTGTTTTTAGTTTTTTTTTTGCAATTGTTTTTTTTTTTTGAAATTTACAGTTAAATGTAAAATATTCTCTTGTTATGTCTTTGAACGTCAACGTCGTCGGTTTATTAATTCTATTTTATTAAATTCTTTTTTAAATTAAAAAAATTTTTGTTTACTTTTTATCTTCAATCAAACACTTGACGAACGTCCTTTGATGTCAATCATTTGTTGCTCCCAGGGCGAACCGTTGATGAGGAAGGAATTAACTTGGGAATTGACTTAAATTAACCTTCAATTTATTATAATTATATTTACATTCAATCTGTTTACATTCCTTTTCTTGTAATTACTTTATAATTTTGATGTTCAACTTCCGATGTTTATGTTCGCATCTAATATAATTCCGATGAGTGTCATAATAAAATAATAATAATAATAATAACAACAACCACTGACGATGAGCCTCAGCGACTGATAATAATTTTCAATACTTCTAACAAGGACAGGGAGGTCATCATAAATACAACTTGAGAGCATAATTATGTTTAATTACGTTTGCATAATTACAAGAGATTCTTCACAAGTCAAGCAACTGTTGGACGTTAAATGTCGTCCTGGTGTTTTCCCGCGCTATGAAGTCCAATTATCGTTCGAGTTTGCCTTTGTTTTGTCAATTTTCTTTTCACGAATTATTTTTTCAAAACTTTCTTCGAATTGAGTGCCGATGATAAACACGTGTTTGGTGATATTTCAAGGAATGATAAGGACTATCGGTGAACCATTTCATAGATCACGTGATCTGAATATAATGTATACGGATATATATAAATTATAGAAAGGTCTAGAAGAGTGTCCAGCGCCCTAGCAATCCTCGACAGATTAAATCCAATTTAGTTTTTAATCATTTAAATTGTTTTTTAAGATTAAATTTTGACTAATATTATTCAATTTGGAGATTTGGGAATGGTTTGTGAAGTGATTACAATCATTTCAATGATTTCCAAATGTTATTATTATTATTCATTATTTTAATTTGTTATAATTCATTTATTTGTGACAATTCATTTTAGTTATAATATTTTTTTGTGGTAAAAGTGTACATTTGAACCAATTTAATTCATTTTAAAGTAAATTTCATTTTATAACTTAAGCATAAAATTGTTAGCAATAATTCTCGTTCACAAAACTTAATAATAAATATTATTTAATTATAATAACAAATAATTAATGTATTCATTTACATCATCAGTTTGCAATTGATTAAGTTAAAAAAATGAAAAAGTCGTTAAGAAATTAATTAATTGTAGTTTTGTTTATTTACGCCACGATACTTGCGCCTTATATCTCACCAACTGGATCCTCAGAGGAATTACTCCGCCTTCAAACGTTTCGACCACGAAACTCCTGAAGTTTTAGGGTGGTGGTGGTTGGGTCGCATTCCCCGACTAGATGGAAGTCCCTGTTTCCTATCATTTCTTTTCTATGGTTTCTTTGTATGGCTATAGTTTCATTGGCTTTTTATTATTTTCGGTCGTTGCTGACTGGACTTCGGCAACTCAGAACGCTCTCTTTCTCTTTGATTGTGTTCTGCAATCATTGACTCGATTCTTGTCGCATCCTTTGTTCATTTCCTTCTATACAAACCAATGCAGTTGAGAAAGGCCTAAGTCGAATCAAGTTCAACTCGACTCTGCTCCTAGCGCCAACTTCTTTGAGGAAGGGGTTCACTATGTACGTTTTCGTCTCCTGATCCATCGACAGATATGCATACTTGTCTGCTTTGAGCGCATTGCTGTATTCCACCCTGCCCTTCCACGAGATCCTCAACTCTATCATCAGAAGGTGACATCCATCGACGGTGACAGGACGTTGAGGTCTTTCGCCACTCTCTTTTATCACCTGGGAATGGTTCTTCATCCCTTCTAAGAGGGGCGTTGACGCTTCAGTAGTTTGCCTCTACAAGGATGTTTCTCTCATTGGTGTTTGACATTTTTCTTATAGATACACCATCGGAAATGTATCGACCTTTCTATAAGAAAGAATATAATTTTCTCGTTAACTTAGAATAACTTAAGAATATTTTCCACTTCATCCGACCTTGTATTTACTATTACACGATCTTAAATGCATTGATAAGTAAATTTATATAGCACCTTTTCCCACCGGCTTTTTGTGGCAGTATTAAGCTTGCGAACGCATTACGACTGTTGCCGTAACGATATCCTAGGAAGTAAATTTGAAACAGTGCTCTGAATTAAAAATAATTTTTTAATAAATGATATAAAAAACGACGTTCATTATTTTAACAGGTTTAAAATTCAAGTTTAGAAATTCGAGTTTCTTGAGGTGCAAGCAATTTTGATTACCATGTATAAATGATTTCTAAAAGCATTTAAACGTTTACCCTTTTTATAATAATAGTATTTAAAATTATTATGATAATTATAATAGCAGTAATACTCACGGTGAATGTAAAGATCATAATTTCTGTTGCCTTTAATGAGATAACGAAAGGTTAGGACAAGTTTAGGTGAACTGCATGCCAATAAATTGCTTGCACTTGCCAAGAGCATATATTTTGCTGGATGGGTCACAAACCTAATGTTCCCAAATTTATAATGATCATCATCATCATATTTTTCAATAATATGAGAAAAAATATTATAATATGGTAATATTTATGTTATAAGTAATGTTATAAAATAAAATTATTATGTTATTATAAATATTGTGATTAAAACCATTTCAGGTCCTGAATAGGATTTGTTGGGACAGAACAAAGTTGTTGTAATGAATTTATTGTTGTTGTTTTTCTAATTATGTTGTTGTCGTCGTTGTAATTTGGTAGCCAAAGGTCTTGTGGGGGTCATTAACCTTTTGCCAATTCCAATAGTTTTCCAGGATTTCTTTATTTTTCTTCATCGACGTCGTCGTCGTCATCGTTTATTTATTGAGTTTCGTTTTACGAAATTGTTCTTCCATTCTTTAGTGCTTAATTAATGCCGACCTCAGTGATTTATGGACCTTCCCGAATATCTTCCCTAATTTTTTAATTTTTTTATGTTAAAAACCGTAAATGAGGTTTAAATACTTAAACCTAACCCTAACCCTAACTGGAAACTACTGGTGATTCCGTAGTTCTCAACTTAATAATGTTCAATTGTTCAGAAATGTATTTTATTTTCATTGCTTAATTTCCCGAATTTAAATTTAATTGGCAAAGCAAAGCTTGAAATGGCATAACATTATGTTTAAAACATCACCAGGCATGTTATCGAATGACCTTTATAGATTTATTAATATCAATTTCAGCGCAATATTTTATTAAAAAAAAAACATAATATTGATTATTTTAACATCATCTCACAGAAAATGTTCAGAAGATAAACAAACATTTTAAAATTACAAAATTTTAAATTTAAATTTAAAAATAAAAAATATCGGCACAAAAACATCTCTTAAATTAAAGTCCACCGTCCTTATAAAAAGTAATTTATTTATGAACCCTTCGCACTTCTTCCGACACACCCATGAATTCAGTCCATCCTTTACCATTTAAACATTTTTCAAAAGCATGTTATTTACCAAGGCTATACTCCAATATTCCATTATCTATTAAATCACAAATACAAACAGGACCATTTGCATTGATGTACATGTTGTTTATCCGTTAAATTGTCCCTCATCCGCGGTATTTCTATTTAAAAGCTTTGTTCTTTGTTTTTTTGCTTTTGCTTCTTGACAGGGTTAGGGTCAGAATTGGATTTTAATTTTCAATTTGCATGATGTACGTCTTGAAGAATTCACTTAATGTAGAGCATCGACATTACATTTGCAACAAGTACAACTTTGATATTCAAAGTTTATTTATTGCTCTCGTGAATTTCAAACTAGTGATGTTTTAATCATTAGAGGTTATCAACAATTTAACGAATAATTTTCCATTTATCTCATGCCATAAAACCACAAATTATAAAGGGTTGGTATATTTCTATTTATTTTTAGAAGTGAATGTACTAGACGATTTTTCTTATAATCCTAACATTTTCTTAATTATATAGTTTTAGAATTAAATTTATTAATTTATTTTTATATAAAACGTTTTTGCGATTATGTTTGAAATTAAATATTTTTTATATGTTGAAATTATTTTAATTTTGGGATAGGTTTATTATTATTTACATGAATGTCTGATTTCAGATTTCATAATGCGATCACCCCGGTATAGAAAAAAAGACAAAAGACCACGAATCCGCTCCCAGCTGGTCAGCAAATTTGCCAAAATAAATTATATATCGTTATTTCGCATTGATTCAAGATATATATTAAATGAGTTAAATTTGTTAGTCTCCAAGTCATCTTTTAAAACAACAATTTAAACTTGATGAAAATCATTAGTTTGGAAGTCCACGGGATTAACCTGAATGAGAGAGTAGCAGCATCCTCATTCCTCCCGTGTAAAAAGGGTTACATTCCACGCATTAATGGATTATTTCGGTTACGACCCTTACTTATTTACTTGAATGTCTGATTTCAGATTTCATAATGGATAATTTCCGTATTATTCCGGTTACGACAACTTCAGATACCCACCCTCGAATTGTTCTCTTTCTTTATTTTGGATTTGTTTCCTTTTGATTAACCAGTTCAAACAAATGAAAAAATGAATAGCGAAGCCTATTAAGGTTTATTAAAGATTTAATTCAGAAAGTTGAATTTAGAACGAGAAATCATCTCAGCTGAAACGATCCGCATGCTTCGTGGATGGCGAAAGAAATCTTTTTCTCGGTTATCTTAAGACTGCTGTAATCAGGCAAGTGTAACTTATTCACATTAGTTGCAGCCGTAGGCAAAGAAGAATCGGCATCATCGCATTTTAGGGTTGAAATCGTGAGTGGAGGCTCCAATTTAGCCAATCCTCCGAACGGCAAACCGCTCAGACCTGTCGTAAATAATAAGAACAGTCTTTGTTCTTTGATATCAAAGGATGCCAGACATTCGAAAAGAAATTGAACAGATTGCGAATCTTGATATGCACAATATTTCCTCAGATCCTCTGAGGTCCATTTTTTAAATTGTTCGCAGCATATTAAATTCTTCAACTCCTCTGGCTCATAATATTGTCTGATAGGCAATAACTCGTCAAATCCACGTCTGATGGCCGCAATTTCACGTGAACGGCAATTATCTAAGTAGAGACATAGTTCCTGAAGATACCAATCAAGTTTGAGAGGAGTAAGCAAGATATTGCGTCCATCTTTAACAAATTCCTCACCTGTATCTGGAACGATGAAATGTATGCACAAGTCATCGAAAGAGCTTCCATCATCAAAGGTTAAATTGTTAATTATTTCATCCTGTTTAGTTTTTGATAGACCAACTTCAGATCGGATGGCATCTATTTTCGCTTTGACCGGAAGCAGTTGTTTGAATAAAGATTTAAGCATAGGGAAAGAATGTACTATTTCGTAGTATTTTATGCTCATGGGATGGCAGCTTTCCTTTGTCTCCAATGATTGAAAAACTTCGTCTCTAATTGGGATGTCAAGCAAATATTTATCCATGAGTACCTTAGCAAAGATGTTCCCCAACATTTTTAAATTTTCAATGTTCCCATTAATTTTGGGGGCGAAACCGTTGGGTGAATATGTGTACTTCATTTTACTACCTGCTACTTTTACAGGCTCTCCTTGCCAAATATCTAAAAGATGTAGTTGCAGTTCTTGAGAAAGAATGGAATAAACTTCTTTGTTTACTCCTTCTCCCACTCCATCTTCACCTTCGAAAATGAAATTCCAACGGCTACGTAAGTTTTCCTTACATAAAGTACGAATACATCCTAAGACATTGGTTCTCATTATTTTAAATGTCTCTGGCTGTAAATGTCTCTGATTGTAAATTAAATCTCTCCTCAATAGAGGTGGAATGAAATTAAAGAAAACGTCTGTGTAACCAGCACCCAAAAAACGAAACCCATCTGTTTTCAAAATATATTGATATAATCCATATACATGAAATATCTGATTGTTTAATAACTTGCGTTCTTCAAAAATATCAAACCAATGATGCCAACTTCTGTTCAATACTTTTAGATAATGCAATAACCTGGCTGTTGTTTCGAGATTATTTTTAAAGATTTTAATAGTGCCTTGCGGATATTTGTCATGAATTATGCTAATTCTTTTAAGAATATTACTTGAAAAATAACGGAAAGTTTCTGCAATCAGTTTAACAAGTTTCTCATATAAGTCGGTACTGAATAAGTAATTGCCCTTAGTGTCTCTTTTAAACTTAAGGAAAACAGTGAGGAATGTTTTGATAATGTACGAGGGCTGTCCAAGTTGTTTAGGCTCTATTAAAACAGATTTAAGGTTTTCCAAAACTTCAGTCTGAATTAAATGTTGAACGGACATTTCTCCGTTTTCCATGGCTTGTGCTATAAACTTTAAAGAAGTTTCAAAAGTCAGTCTGGAAAACGAATTTTGTACATGGAGTAGTGGAAGCCACGTTCGGGTATCCATTCCGATCACCTTATCGAGTTCAAATTTTGTATAAATTTTCTGAACATTAATCACATAAGGACAATCGTGCTGCTCATTTTCAAATACTATATATCTCAGGTTGAGAATATTATGAGGACAAAAGAGACTTTTAAGCCATTCTGCCGGCATTTTTCTGTCTAATAAAGTCAATAGACCCATACCAATATGACATACATCATTGCAAATCGGAGAAAACGCAAAATCATCGAATATTGCTTTGAAACTCTTTCCGTGATTAATCACGGTAGTCTCTTTAGCGTGGTAAACGGCTCTAAATATGACATCTTCCAACAATGGCAATCGGAAGTTAATCTTAGTGCTTAAATCTAGCAAGGCTTGTAAAACTTTGGATGTTAGCTCGTCGATGAGGTTTATGTCATGGCAAAATGTCGGATTATTTTCAGAATATCTTTTTATCGATGTGCTTTTCGGTAATTTTATAACGTATTCTTCAAACATCGGAGGCATTGGAGGAATAATTGCATCCATAATTAGCGAGCATCTCCTGATAAATAACTCATTATCTGAACCATCAGATTGCATAAGACATTTTCTCATTGCTTCGCCCAAACCAAGCTCTAACCATTTTTCAAAAGAAACATCTCCGAAAATCTTCTTCAAACTTTCCAAAGGTTTAAACTCCCATGATCTAAGGTTTCTAAGCATGGCCACAAGATCCATTCTTTAGGCTATTAAGATTTAGGAAAAACCTGTGATTTAAAGTGTAGCTATCTTGAACGAAGGTGCGCTTAAGAAAATATAACACTTATTAGACTTTCATCAAACCAAGGAGCAAAGATAGGAAATAGCGATTATTCTCAAGTTTATTAAGTTTTCAAAAAAAAAAATTTATTAATTAAGGTAATAAAATAAAATATTTGTAAAACTAAGTTTTAATTCCATTAAATTAAAATTATTAAACATTATAACTTCAGAAAATCAATCCACTGCTATAATTATACGTATTGGCTGCATTTCGATAAATTGGTCTTAATCAATAGTTACAAAAAAGGATTGTTGTCTGTGCGTATTCCCCTTATTCTTAGTGACGTCTCTGTCCAGCGTTAGAAATATCCAAACGTAAACTGAAGAAAACATGCTGGACATCTGGGATAAATCTCATCAGAACCGCTCGTCTTACTTGCCAACTTAACGCACATATTACCGCTGCATGGCGCTCGTTTCTGTCCAAAGTAATAGTAGTAATAATAATAACATAATAATGATGCAATAATAATTACACATTTTTCTTTCTTCTTCATCGAGGAATAAATTCTGAGCGCTACAACTGCTCTCAGCGATTCACTCAAGAACTCTCTGAAGAATGTGAGCAGTGCCCAGCAAGAAGATCTTCTGAATCTCCGAAATCTTTTTTAGTTCTAGTTATTATTATTATTTGTATCATCATCATTATTATTTATTAGTTATCAACAATCAATTATAACTAGGTAGAAACAATTTTATGATATTTTTATATAAAGAAAACATTTTATTGGAAAAATCTCTGCCCATGGAAGGCACAAGTAAAAAGACATTTATTTAAATTCACAAGAATGTAAATCCCGTCGGAGTTTTCGTAGCTGGGGTGTCCGTGGTGGATATTGACTCTGGAATCAACGGTCAAGTTAATTGTACCGTCATCGATAGGACGTTTTTCCTCGTCGGTAAATATCCGACAGAATATCAGCTGGAAGTTGCTACAACTGGACATGGAGAAGGTGGAAGTTTACGACGTCGTCCTCGGATGTCAGGACGGAGTTGTCGAGAATCGGCAAGAAAAGTCTCCAAGTACTGGTCAACGATGCCAACGACAACTGATCTCTTCAAGGATGAAAATGAGAAACAGAAGATGTTGGCTGTTGTTGAAAAAATTGAAAGCAGGAAATGTATTTTGAAATTTTGTTAAAATTCTAACATATTGTATCTTCAGAAATATATTTCAATTTATGGTGCGTTTATGACAATTTAAAGTGATTGTTTTGATACTGAGAGTATTTGGCATTATTAATTTGTATCTCACATCACAGAATGGATGGAACAATTTAAATTATTTCACTTATAATTATAAAAAAAAATTTGTTACTCAGATGGCGGCAAAATTAATAGAGACTCCTTTGACACTTGTCTGGATTCATGAATAGGTGTTCATTGAATTGGTGTGTCTTCATTTGGCGCTTCAATGACATCGTTGGTGGCCCAAGTGCTTCTTGAAAACGTTTGTTGTTGCTGTGCAAGGCTTGACGTCTAACATTGTTGACGTTCCTGGACAGATAGACAGATTCAAGTTTTTCATCCTACAACTGCGGAAACAAGCGAATGGTTTCCGAAGAGTTTCATTTGTATTCATCGGATCGGAAGAAATCATTAATCAATCTCAGGAATAAACGTGGTAGGGTCCTGACGAGGTGATTAACTTTGATGTATGTTTCGTAAGT